>RXON01002671.1:0-48941 GCA_009667805.1 Leptobrachium leishanense
CTGTGGGAATGTTATAGGCAATTAAAATAAAGGGGTTCCATAATAAATACATATCTTCAGAATTAACTATTAATTGAAGTATTTATATTGTCCTTTTCGGCAGTTTTAGATTTCTGTAATATGAAACATAGTTTTTATGATTTCCGATATAATGGACCTCATTGCCTTCCCTTCTACTTTTAATTGACTTTGAAGTTTGCTTGTTTTTTAAACGCATTATCAACCCACACTAAAATGTATTTGAACATTTGTTGATACACACATGCTGACACACACAGATAAACACAGACACTAGACACACATGCAATCTCTCACAGATACATACATGCAGATACTGTCACATTCAAAGAGCACACCGACACTGACCAGACAGACACAGACAGACACACACTGACTTATTCACTCAGATTATTACAGCTAAAGGCAAAGGAAACAGCTTAGAAGCACGATATGATGGATATAATTAAAACCAACGCTGTATTGTATTACTTAGTATCTATCAGTCAGAGACAAAGACATACGGGGTTATTCAAAGAGATCCAAATGGCTCCCGAAAGGGAACCGGATGATGAAAATCAGCATTCGGTTACCTTTCTGGTCCATTCGGCTCTCCAGAGAGCAGGCAATTCACCAAATCCTGGCGAATTGCCTGCACATACGGTGCCTGTTCGAGGGCAGTGAAATCCCCATAGAGAAGCAATGCATCGGCTATTCAGAGAACACAAACTAGCAGTGAAAGGTTCCCGAAATGCCCTGCCATTCGGTGGTTTAATTCGGTAGGTTTATTCAAGCGAATGCCATAGGCTTCAATGTTAAAAATATTCCCGTTTTAATTCAATATCTAATAAACCATTGATTAAAATATTCTGCAGTAAAGAGTCTCTTTATTTATAGATTTTTTTAGGATATTTTAAACATTTTTCGGGATTTTTGTTTTTTAAAAAAATTCAGTATTTTTTTTTCTAACTTATTTTTTCTGTAACAGCCCTTTTATTATCATTCATTAGACCTCATATGTAAATTTCAGACATTTTCGCTCAGCAGTTTCTTTGCAAACAGCGTTTCACTTTTCAAACATTCAAGCAAACTGTTTTCTTAATTTATTCACTCCATTCGTCTGCGGTTTCGGGTTTTTCCGGCGGCTGTGCTGCGTGTGATCGGCTCCTGCTCTGGTTTTTCTTGCGTTTTCTGCGGGTTAACCCAGATGTTTTTGCGGGTTTTCGGTGTGCCTTCGCCGGGTTTTGCAGTGAGTTGTCAGCGGGTTTGAGGTGACTTTTCCCTGCAATTCGGGGACCTTGTGGTGCTGCTGAATACACCACAGGGTTGCTGAATTGGGCTCGCCAAATCGTACCGAATTGAAGAGAACGAAAAGTCACCGAACGTGCGGTGGCTTTTCGATTCTCTCTGAATAACCCTGATAGAATCACAAAGAGACAGACATTTATTCATATCTACAATGTCAAATACAGAGACTGACTGAATCTAACAAACACAGAGACTGACAGATGCTCAGAAACACAAATACAGAGACGGACAGAGGCTGATTCACAGAGATAAAGTGACAAAGACACAGACGCAAGAAAAAAAGGTGCAGCACTCAAATAAGTGGAGGGGGAACAGGTGGAAACTCAGCTCTGTGCTGTTAGTACTCCACAGTGGCAGAGCTCTCTGCAACACGTATTATAAAAGGACCTGACGCACAATATCTCCCAATATGTTGTTTCAATACGAATCTGTTAGCAGCAATGTTTCAGAGTGCACACGGGATTTTATCAAGCTCGAGCAAACAGAATTAGATGAATGTGATGCATGTTCTTGTAGCAAAGGGTAATTTTTGTAGACTGTGAAGGAACACGTTCCCTTCCGTCTGTCCTGGCTCTCCAGACACCCCTTCGTTGCGGTCAGCCCGGCTACTGGGAGCGCTGTCCTCAGCGCCTCGAGCAGCTTGACCTGCCTGCTTCTGTTCCTCTGCCCTGGAGCCGTTAGGAATCTCCAGAAGGCCGCTCTCTGCCTTCTGAGGGTGATAGTGTATAGTGTAGCGTCGCTGAAATAAAGACACCAGGCGCGGCTGCATGCTTTAAAACAGGATCCTCTCTCTCTGAGCTCTGAGAGTTCTCTGACTTTTTAATGAACAACCACCATTTATGCTGAAGTCCAACAGTCATAATTTGCATACCCATACTAATTACATTAGGTCAATTATTTACAATAAACATTCTTTACATTCTCTAGCCTTTCAGCTCACACAACATTTGTATATCCATTATTCTAACACATCAGATTAAACACACACTATCAGAGATCCCTTGAATTAAACATGCAGCTAGATAATGGGAAAAGCCCTGGTGCATAAATTACACAGCAGTAAAGCTTGTTTACTGGTTTACACAAAAACACATTTACCTACAGGAATATAAGTATTTTTAAAACCAAAGCTCCGCCATTTTACACTAAACTAAATTAAACTAAAACCAAACGATGTAAAATATATTTAAAAACACACGATATAAATGAACATAAAGTCTCTTTGGGTTTGAAGCATGGAGCGTTACATCAGCTCCATGACATAGACTAAAAAACATGGAGAGGTTTCGGCCAAGGCTGGCTCTATTAAGACTGTGTCAGCCGGGCTTTTACGAGGCTTGGCTAACACATCATCATTTCTGATGCCATAATAAAGAATTAGTCTTTTTCTATAGAAGTGTGTTGTGTGTCTAGACAACCCATGGTGCCTCACACTTCATCTAATCATCAGAAAAATGATGCTGGGAGGTTATGCCACATTACTTCTGTATGCTAGTGGCAATTGCCCATCTGTCAGCCCCCAGTAGCAGCCAAGAGGCGGGGGCACTTAGCTGACCATGACCAATTAATTAAGTTAATATGGTCATGATGGCACCATCGTCTCTTTAAATGAAAACATACACATCAAAACTGGTGGAAATCTAATAATGCAATGCAGGATATCGGTGTAAAGTAGATTATACTGATAAAGAACAAATAAATGTTTAATGTGCAAAAGGAACAAAGACAGACTGTGCCTAGATAGGGTTAGCCTGAAAAATGTATTGAATGAAGAGTTCAGGGTAAACGTTTTCAGACCATCTGAGTTAGAGACCGTTTCCGCCATCAAATTGTAATTTGTTTTTATTCAGTTTCTAAATAAAGCAAACATCATGTACAATGATGAATAAAGGGTCTATCTATTCTGTGTGTGTGACTACAACTGTTCATAGATAGATCGATCGATAAATACATAGAGAGAAATAGACAGGTAAATAAAGATAGACAGACAGATTTTAGGTTGTACTCTGTGATACATTTTAAGAGTTATTTTTATTAAATAAAACTGTTACAGTGGTTGAGTACACATTAGAAGAATTGTAATTACCACATTACATATAGCAATTAACACAGAGATGATGTTAGCAGGAGACTAGTGAAATCTGACATTAATGAGATGGGAAATCAAGTGGCACACAATGAGGCAAATATACAGAAATCTAGTCAATGACAAACAGAGAGAGGTCTGAAGAGAATACAGTTAGGAGCTAAGCGTTACCGGCACAAACTTGATTTGATGTTATAATTATTTCAAAGATTTTATTTATTTATTAAGTATGTTACCAGGATGGATACATTGAGATTGCTCTCATTTTCAAGTATGTCCTGGGTTCAAGAACATTGGACTTTTTCAGTAGGTACAGAAATAAAAAAGTAATAAATGTAATATATTAAAAATAACACAAATATACAGATTAACACTGAAAATAAATATGTAAGAAATATACTCATTATGTTACATGTTTACAGGTGCATTCTGTATCAAGGTACTGTATATTAATAGAGATCTCTTAAGTGACTTTAGACTGGGGGAAGATTTGATGGTGTCTGGGAGGTTGTTCCATAATTGTTGTGCTCTGTAGGAAAATGAGGATCGAGACACTTTCTTTTTCTATTGTGGTACTGTAAGTAAGGAGCTGGTCCTGGATCGGAGGTTATAGGATGAGGGAACTACTGGGGGAAGCAGCCTATTCAGGTAGGGTGGCAGCTTCCCAGAAAACCACTTAAACACCATGTTGGAAAGGTGAAGGGTGCGTCTGAATTCCAGCAACGACCACTTTAGCTCTTTTAACATGTCACAATGGTGGGTCATGCAGTTACATTGTAGAATAAAGTGGCAGAATGGGTTATACAATGTAGTAAGTTTGTGAAGGTGTGATTGCAGGGCAGCTACATACACCACATCCCTGTAGTCATGGCCCTGCATAGTCATTTGTTGTACTAACTGCTTTCCTTGGGGCTCGGGCAGGATTTGTTTCTGTACAGGGCACCTAGTTTGGGGTTAAGTTTAGATGAGAGTTTTTCGATGTGGGGGCCAAAGGATAGATTTGGTTCTAACCACATACCTAGATATTTGAGAGAAGTTACTGTGGTTAGCGTGCCATTTGATTTTGTTCTGACACATAGATGGGAAGGTTGTAATTTATGTAGTTTAGGTGCTGTTCCAAAGAGCATTGTGACAGTTTTGTTTGTATTTACAAAACGGTTGTTATCTGCGATCCACTTTTCTACCTCTGTGAATTGTTCTTTAATTTAAATAGTGTATATACTGGATGCTAACTGTAGTGTATAGATATGTAAGCGTTAACGTCAAGATATGTGACTTTAACGCATGGCCACCATATTTGTCAAGTCAAACTGCAAAGGTACGGAATGGTCAGCTAAGGTACAAGCAGGTGGGATAGTAAAAAGACTGTAATTCAGTTTAGGTAATTGAAATCTGCAAAAGTCTGTGAGAACTACTAGTCCCTGCATGCAATTCAGCTCCAGTTAGGGTCAGCCAATCAGAGCAGAGGTCAGGCTTCCCAGCAGCTTCAGATAGGAAATCTGTGGAGGAAGGGAGGGGCCATCTGAGAGCTCCATGCCATGCCATGCCATGAGGCAGGCAACCTGGACAGTGCGCACAGACATTTACAAACATCTTCAGATCCTGGAGTGGGAGCCGGTGAGCTAAAGGACTATTTTCACAGTCATATGTAGGAATGGAATTGAGCCAGTTTAGTGATAAATGCAGTCAGTTAACTTTTAGATCTATTTCATGCTCATTGTGAGGAGATTTCACATGCAGTTCTTTATAATAGCTCAATTCATGTCTGTTTTCTTTAACCACTTGGATGCTGAGGACGCGCTCAGCGCGTCCTCAGCATTCCAGCTGGTATGCGGAGGACGCGCTGAGCGCGTCCTCCATTGGGGTCAGCGTTCGGCCGGGTTCCGGCCGATCGCTGGCCCCCCCGGTGCGGGCTGACATCCTGGATGTCAGCCGCGCATCCGGGACGACAGCCGCCCGAATTAGGTGTCATCGCGGCAGCGCGATGACACCTAATTCAGGTGCCCCCCGCATGTGCGGAGGAGGCGCCTGAAAGGGAGGGGGGGAGGTCCTTCGGACCTCTCTCCCTCCCGATCGGCGGCTCTGCGGGGGTTAACCCAGGCATCATTTGGAAGGGCACAGCCTGCCCTTCCAAATGATGCCTGGCATTAACCCCTGGGGAGCTGGATCGCGAATCGGCGCTGAAAAGCGCCGATTCGCGATCCTTTCCCGGAGCTGGCCGACATCTTGGATGTCGGCCAAGCCTCCGGGAACTCCCCCTGAGGACTGGCGTCATCGTGCGTAGCACGATGACGCCAGTCCTGGACTTAACCCTTAACTGCCACCAACGGTGGAGATAGGGAGTTCCAATGAACTCCCTATCTCCCGATCCGTGGCAGTTAGGGGTTAAATTTTGGTATGGTTGGATCGGCCAGAGCATGGCCGTTCCAACGATACCAAACATGAAAGTGAAAAATGTTGTAAAAAAAAAAAAATGAAAAATAAAAATAAAAAAAATTAAAAAAAAAATTATAAAAAAAAAAAAAACACTTTTTTTTTTTTTTTTTGGTTTGTTAATGCAGCAATATTGTTCCCATTTCAATTATAATGTGAACAATGATGCTGCACTAACGATTTTTGTATGCGGTGCGTTTGTTAAAAATCGCGTAATTTTCCCCCAAAAAAAATGTAACGAGACCCCATCTCTAATTTTTTTAACAAGCGCACCCCATACAAAATATAACCGCAATTGCTCGCATGTTAAAATGTGAAAAAAAACACTTTACACATTGTAAATTATTGAAAATACATATTTTATTGCATTTTTTGTTATAATATACAGACATGACATAACGTATACATATAATAATGACATATTATGAATCTACCGAGTCTGACGGAGAGAACGATATATAATATGTCTGGGTCATATACTAAAATAAGCCTTCAAAACACGTTTAAACATGATGAGCAAAACCGGTAAAAATGACCTCAGCACAGGGGCGGGAAAAGCCTCAGCAGCGAAAGGGTTAAGTTAAAATATATTTTGGCAGTAATGATATTCTAGGAGTGTGTGCTAGTGAATGTATATGAAGCGGACACAGAAGTTAATGATTAACAAGCTTTATGTGCAATTATATTTATACAATTTCTGTATTTCTTTCTGTTTACGGTTTTTCACCTTTAATTCATCACTTTTAATTTATCTACTCAGCTTTTAATTCACCTACTCAACTAATTACCTAATCATCTATTCATCACTTTAATTCATCTAATCACTATTCAACCACTCATTTATTCATCTATTCAACTATTCACCTAATCAATCTACAGCTGCTTAATTTACTATCCAACTTACTGAAATTAAACTTAAATGCAAGTGAATGAAGAGTGGAATCCAGTTATTATTTCCGGCAAAGTTACCTTTAAAGCGGGAAAAATTGTGCAGAAAACCATAAAGCTTAACAATATTACATCCCTAATGCTAAACCCAGTAAAAATCCATTTGCGCTCAGACTACTTTACTTTGCGCACCCTTTACTTAACGTGGGGAGCGTAATCAGTAATTATTGTTAGAATAAGTAAGGTATTACAAAGTCATAGCATTAATTACCGCACCGATGAGCTAAACAAAGCTTTTCTGTCACCTAAAAGATGGTGGTAAATGATTCCACTTTTGCAGAATTATTTAGCACCACCTAAACTCCAATAAATCCATTACTCCCCTTTCATCCCTTGGCAAGAACGGTAGCCCGATCCGCCGCTTCTTGCTGCCAGGAGCAGAGCGAGATAGGGGACATTGAAGTGCAATCCTCCATGGAGTCATGGAAGCTCTACCGTATCACCAAGGGTAGCGCTCCGTCCTGGGTCAAGGTGCTGAATCAGCAGCTGCCCCAGAATCTCGCACTAAAATTGGGATGCTACGGGGAAACCTGCAGGTGCAGGTTTTTCCCATTAGCATCCCCATTTTAGTTTGAGGAATGTAATATAGTTTCTTAGGTGTATGCAATAATGGTGGAGATAATATATATAAAAACAAGAAAAAGTATGTAAACCTTTTGAAGTTTTGGTTTTCCGCATGAATTGGATAAAGTCAAAAGTCTACACAAACATAATGGACCCTCATCCGTAGTTGTTGGTAAAATGGAGACCGTAAGCAGGAAAATCGTCTGCTGCAGATTTTCCTTACTGCCTCCATTTTACCTACTTATCCCAGGATAGGCGATTTATTGGCTTCTAGTCCCTGGAATGAAACGCAAAGCTGGCTGATACTGGCATCAGTGCAGTGTGCTGCCACAAGTATCAGCTCCTGGAGTCTATAGGAATCCATGAAGCCTTGCACATCCCAGCTGCAAGCTTGCTCTTGCCAAGCCGCACAGCACGGCAGATGAAATTATTTCTTCACAGTCTAACTCTGTTCCCAGCGAGAGGAAATTTCAGATCGTGCCACCCTTTACACCGCAAATGCACAATCACTTAACACTTGCTTTCAATAGACTTTTTTAACGTCTCTCATAACAAGTGTAGCGTTCACTCCCGGAGGAGCCGCTGAATTTGAACCTCGGGTCAGTCTCCCCACACTAGGGAATAAATATACTCCAGCACCGTTGTGGATTTTATAAATTATATAGTTTACTGGCATATAAAGAGTAACACGGTATACGTATATATATTTACAGTAGTTCGTAATGTGAGAAACGCGTAGCGGAAAAGGAAAAAAGAATTTTAACCCCTTCGTGGCTGGAGTGTGAGTCCCATACAGGCTATGTCCCAAGAAATGTAAGTGTAGGTGTGTATTGGTACCCGGGTACAATATTCAACTGCCCAGTGAATTATTTATGAGGTATCTTTGACTAGTCACGTTGGGGCCCTGTAGGTTTTTGAGAAAACTGCAGCGTGCTTTAGTACTTTACAGTGGCCGGGAAGGCCTCTCAGTCATCCGCCAGATACTCTGCGCTCCGCTCGACCCAGGACGTCTCTCCGCTCGATTTTAACTGGGATTCTCTGTGTCACCGGATCCGCTGTCTTGCTTGTCTGTAACTGCCACAAGATGTCCAGCTCACCGCCTGCACTCCATGTTAGATCGTCTGCGGTCTCCTAACTCGGGATCCTTCAGCGTACTCTGTATCGGTGTAGGGTTACTAACAGTGGATCACGGGGTCTTCGTTCAATAAGAAGGGAAACCCGATCTCCAGCTCTGTTAGGCCGCACCTGCGCTCTGGCCTGGTCGCGATCACTCTCTCCTGCAG
Organism: Leptobrachium leishanense; assembly: GCA_009667805.1. Lineage (NCBI taxonomy): Eukaryota > Metazoa > Chordata > Amphibia > Anura > Megophryidae > Leptobrachium > Leptobrachium leishanense. Next base: position 8,620 of record RXON01002671.1, read on the forward strand.
TTGCGTCTTGCTCCTCTCACTCCTCTGCGTGCTCTGACGGCTCTCTCCACGAGGCTGCGGATGTAAGTGTCTCTTTCCCACCCACTTCCTGTTCCCGCCCGCAAAGCTTGCTGGAAAATGTAGTCCCAATGTCTTACATTGCGCTTTGGTGGCCAAAAACAAGTACTACCACGACAGTGAATTAAAACCAGCGCTACACAAGTATAGGAGAAGTTAATTTATGTAGAGTAACCTCACGCAGGGAAACACTACATTCGTTCTCAGTTTGTAGCTCAATTTTAATGGTATTTCCTGTCGATATCACTATTCCAACCCTGAACCTTATATATGAGCCAGGCTTGCTCTTCCTCTGACTCACTTGTTCCTCATTCTGTGGGAATGGCCATAGAATAGAGTCTATGGGTCAATCACTGACACAAAACATTGTATGGTGTGGGGTGTAGTCTAAGGGCATCACTAGGGGTAGATTAGAAGACTTTTAAGCATCTGTCATATCTCATTCTGCTGCCAGCTCTTATATTGGGTAGCAGAGGCAGGGCAATAGCCTTATCTAAACATTCCCTCATCCGCCTCATTAACTATTAAATACTGAATAGGATAAAGCACAGCCACTATTTTTATTTTTCCTTTTAACATGCAATTCATTCAGAAGAAAGAAGAAAAACCAACAGCAAGTGATCTATAAAGTGGCTTTGCTTGTAATGCACACATAATCTAGTTATAGCTTACGTAAGTGGTAGTGTCCCTTTAAGGACATTTCTTCCATGAGTCAGTGTTCTCTTCTCGAGTCACCTGTTCGTGTTGGTTCTTCTGCTCCAACCACAGTTTTCCTTGTTTATCCTGCTCACCGTCTATCAGCTCTCCAGCAAGGTCTCTGGCTTAACCACAGACCCTGAAATTACATCTGCAGTGAGTACCAGTCCTGTATGTTAGCAGATACTGAAATTCTCATCATTCCTCCCTCCAAGAAGAACCCAATACCACCGATCTCTCTACGAGTAAATGGAACACCCATTAGCCCGACGCCTCAAGCTCGCTGCCTTGGTGTCACTTTTGACTCTGACCTAACGTTCTCTCCCCACATCCCGTCAGTGACCAAATCCTGTTACTTTCAACTCAAAAACATTGCCCCTTTCTGACACAAGATACCACAAAAGTGCTGGTTAATGCACTTGTCATTTCACGACTTGACTACTGCAACTCGCTTCTTATTGGCCTCCCCAACTCCCATATTTGCCCCTTTGCAATCTGTAATGCAGCAGGGGCCAGGCTTATTTTTCTCACTAAACGCACCTTGCGTACTTCCCCACTCTGCCAGTCCCTCCATTGGCTTCCTGTACGTTCCAGGATACAGTTTAAAATACTGATGCTCACGTTCAAATCACTCAATAACTCAACCCCTCCCTACATGTCTTCATTACTCCACAAGCATGTCCCATCTAGACAACTCCATTCAGCAGGTGATCTCCACCTGTCATCGGTCTACACACGCACAGATAAACTCTCACCTCCAAGACTTCACAAGGGCAGCACCAGTCCTGTGGAATGACCTGCCTCGCCCTATCAAACTCTCCCCTGACCTTCAGGCCTTCAAGAAATCCCTCAAAACCCATCTCTTCAGATTAGCGTACCACATCAATGATGCAACTCCTCCCTCTGCTCACCTACTCACACTTGATTTAAGCCACTTCTATGGCCCCACAGTTCCCAAACCACTGGCACTAATGATCCTGCTATCTAGTGAAATTTCTCTTGTCTTCCTCAACTGCAATCCCTCTAGACTGTAAGCTCCTGTTTCCATCTTATGTCCGTTTATATGTATTTCGTTCCCTTTGGTTATTGTAAAGCACTGCGGAAACTGTCGGCAATATATAAATGATGACAATTATAATAATAATAAATAACAGATCCCCACATATCTGTTTTGTACCATCCTGTGCCCTAGCGTCTCGCATCCCAAGCCCGCCATGCTCTTTTGTTCAAAGTCCACCGTGCTACTGCGCTCCAAGCCCACCATGCTCCTGTGCTCCAAGCCTGCTGTGTCCAGTACTCCAAACCCAGCAGCAGTTACCATGAACCACTGCCCAGCAACGTGCAGAATCCACAACCACCGTATTCCTACTGTGTAATAAATATCTTTTCATACCTGTTCTATGTGTCCTTGTATAAAACATCAAAAGAAAAAAATTTCATCTGCGCTTATTCATATATAGCACCATGTAAACCAAAACACAGAGGTTTGGATTTACTTGAATGACCATTGAAGTGTAAGCTCACCTGCCCATCGAGGCACATCTAGTAAGGTGAGTCCTACCTAATGAAACCAAGAGCCGCTCCTCTGAGCAACCTCACACTCTCATTCCGTTTTTCAGCTGAGAGACAAAATGGTGTGCTTTATTTATACTCTCACCACATACTTCCACTTTGGGATTAAAAACAAACACATGGAAAAGGGACAGCAGCGAAAATTACCAGGCTGGGGTTACAACAGAATATACATACATACAGGAAAAGCTGTGTCATGCCTACTCACTACCAGTGCGGCTGCAACAACCAAAAGTAACCAACCCAGTTCATGTATAAAACAAAACAAGAAAAGAGTGTCATCTGCGCTTATTCCTCTATAGCTCCATGTGAAACAAAACACATTCAGAGGTTTTGGTTTACTTAAATGGCCATTGAAATGTAAGCTCATCTTCCCTGGCAAGGCAGCTCTCTTGTATGTTGCATCCTTACCTTTGATTGTGTTTCGTTTCACATGAAGCTATATAGGAATAAGCGCAGATGACACTTTTTTCAGGGGCACATAAAATACCACAGTCAAAACGGGGGGGGGGGCACTAATAATTTTCCCCACTAAATCATACCACTGAAAAAAAACGAAATAAGTATATATAAATAAGATGCCAAAATCCCAGAGTAATGTGGTGCAATGATACCTTTTTGTTGTAATAACCTGATACACAAATTCAATATTTTTTTGGCTGCAATACGGAGGTTTTCCCCGACGTCTGAAAACTGCTTTAGCGACTCCAATTTTCACAAATTACCATGACCATTCGCTAAATAGGGTATTCACCAAAGTTTCTGCACAATTGATTCCCTGAATTGTGACAAAAAGCAAAGGATCTAAAGATGAATAGACCCTTAATATTCTAACTTCCATAATAACCACTAAAATGCCATAAAAGCAGGGAAACACAATAAAAATAATAAACAGTGTGGCATGTAGCCTACCTATTAACCCCCAAAATGGCATTAAACAAGTGAAAACACTTAAAGAATACACTGTGAGGCATGTAGCCTACCCATTAACCCCTAAAATGCCAGTAATCAAGGAAAAACATGAGATGTATACACTGTGAGACATGTAGCCTTTGCATTAACCCCTAAAATGCCAGTAATCAAGGGAAAGCATGAAATGTATACTGTGAGGGATGAAACCTGCCCATTAACCCTTAATATACAACTAAACTAATGCAAAAACAAAAGTAATACACAATGTAATATATAGTCTGACCATTATCCCTTTCCCTACTCAGTGATTTCAACCCTGCAAAAAAAAAATGGTTACGTTATTAATTATTATTTATGATTTTCATTTACACTGAATATGGTCATGGTAACATACCAGGCTCTGCCCTTTCCAAAGACACCTCGATCAACCATGTACGTCACACAGGGATGGAGATACATTGGTCCAAAGAAGTGGGGGAAGCTGGATGCTGAACCCTGGTGGGGGGCACATTGGAGGGCAAGGAATAACCTAGGGGGGGGATTGCCTCCCCTGTCCCCCTCTCTAGAGATGCCTATTCCAGCAGGGTTATTCAGAGAGAGCTGAACTGGCCCCGAAATTGCACCTAATGGTGAATTTCCCCGTACAGTGTAGTTTCAGGGCCATACGGCTATTCAAAACCTGGCAATTCAACAGCAAAATAGGGTGCCTGCTCAGCTGCAGTGAAATCCCCATAGAGAAGCAATGGTTAATTTATTCAGAGAACACCGAACGATCATCAGGTACATTTGGTGGGTTTTCTGTAGCGGTTTGGATCGTTCCGATTTTTCGGATCATATCGGTGTATTTCCGGTGGTTTTTCACAGATAATTGCTGACTTTTTGGATCCTTTTGTTTGCTTTTCCTGCACTTTGGGGACACTGCAGTGAAAGCTAAATTCACCGCATGGTCGGTGCTCTCTTACTGACTCCTCAGGTTTGCCAATTTCCGCCTCTAATTAGCTATTTGTTGCAGTCATTAGTTTAGGGTTTCAAATACTTTTTCCAACCTATACTGTGGTATATTTGAATTACATATTCAATATGTACAAGAACAATACAACAATTTGTGTTGTTAGTTAAAACAGAGTTGCGTTTGATTACTGTAACCTAGATTAACATCATCCCAGATTTTCAGACAAAATATATACTGTAAATCTACAGTCATTTCTGAAGGGTACATATACTTTTTATTGACACTCTATATGCTGGTCCCTCTTAAGTATGCTACTAGTTCCCATTCCTCTCTCTGGCTGATGCAAGTGAGTATTTTACCATAAAGGGTGAAATTCACTCAGCAGATTACAAGAATATAATATAATATACATTAACATATTAAGAAATATATATCTAAAAGGTTCACATACTTTCCTTTCTACTGGATATATATATATCCAAGAAACCCTGCACTCCACTTACTATCGTACTTGCTCTGGTGCAATCTGACTGCCGGCTAATAGACAGTGGCATCACAAGGGGGGTGTGGGGTGTGGCCTGCACCTGGGTGACACTGCCCCTAGGGTGACACCGCCCCTAGGATAACACCCTAAAAAAAATATTATGATTATTTTTTACAAATTAGTTTCACAGGTATGCACGTCACCGTTGCTGAGACGTGCATTGCGTGCTATATAGCTATCGCAACCATGTATCACATCAACTGCAACACATGTTCAAAATCACTGAAACAATCCGTATAACAAAACAGACAACAGGCATATCAATGCCGCGGTTAATATACACATGGAAAAACTTTTTATGTATTATAGACTAAACTAAAGTTTGTTTTGTTTCATTTTGTTTCTTTTCGTTTTAAAATAATTTTGTTTTGTTTCGTTTCGTTTTGGATCGATTCGAAATTTCAAATCGATTCGAATTGATATATCAAATTTTCAATTTGATACTTAATATATCAATTTGAATTTTGGATCACTAAATAAAACCCCAGTTAATCAAATTTTGCTGTTAAAAGACAAGCTAGGGTTAAATATTTAGCTGTGTCACAGATTTAGTATTTGAGTAAAATTAAACAGTGAAACTAAATTAATTTGTTTCATAAAGTCATTTACTGACTATTACTTGTATTGTAAGTTAAGTTCAATTCGATAGTTGATATCAAATTCAATTCGATAGTTGATATCAATTCGAATTTTCCACCATTTTATAATATTCAATTGCAGCAAACCAAAAAGCCATTTTTTTTATTGCTGAACGCACACAGGCTGTAAGAAAATAATTCAGCTGCATGTGTTCAGCAACAAAAACAGACCTCATTATTACATTTAAAATAAGTTAGGAGACCTAAACTTTCACCCAAAAAAATCCCAAAAGATGCCCAAAAAATCCTAAAAAAAAAATCAATGTAAAAAATGGCTGTTTGCTGCAATTGAAAATTATTAAACGGGGTTTTTTTTAACATTGAAAACTATGGTGGAAAAAAGCCTAGCATCTGCATTAATTGAAAAGTGACCTGTTCTGTTTTTTAGACCTTTTGGTTCAGTTTTTTATGTTTTAGATCATTTTGTTCTTTTTTTTTTTTCATTTCAGATCATTTGGTTCCAGTTTTTTTATTTCAGTTTATATCGTTACGAAATTTATTTTGTTTTTGATCGTTTTGTTCTGTTTTTTCAGCATTTCGCATCATTTGCATTCCGTTTTATTTAATTTAGGTCCCATAACGAAATTATTTCGTTTGTGCTGAAACTTTGATTCGGGATTTCGTAATTTCGGGCAGCTGATATTTTGTTTCGGAAATGCTCCGAAAGAATGAAAATGGTCAATTTCGTATTAAATTCAATTCGGAACGAAACGAATTGCACATCCCTATTATAGACGAGATAAGTCCATCACAACAATGGAGCGGGTCAAATAGGATACTTTGTTACTAAACCGCATTGATAGGTCTGTGCTAGAGAAAAAAGAAATACAAATACAAAAAATAATAATATAAAAAAATAAATAAACAATAAGGTTAAACAAAGATACCTAGAGGGCATCCTATACATTACACTACGTGCAGCTACATTGAATAACCCTGTTGCTGGGGCAAAGAAGGCAGAACCACCTCACACTCTCATAGGTCCCAGGCCACGCGTGCTTCTTTCCTGTGCACCCACGCAGGGTTCGTGATACTTAAGATGCAGTTGCTGTGACCTACAGCAAACAATGGTGTGGCCCTCAGATCAAGCGCTGAATTTGTTGCGAACGCAATGGCGCCACATTCTGATAGGAGCCAACTGTAAGGCAAGCCATGAGTCGTAAACAGCACAAGATCTGGTTCACGCCGCTCCTAAAATGGACAAAGGAGTTTTTACCTGCAGATACCATTGCAAGCACCTCTCATTTCTGGGGACACACTTGAGGCCAAGAACCATGAAGGGAATGAAGTAAGAGGGATCCCAACATAGCTTAGTTCGCCACATGAGTGATTGTCAAGTAAATCATGATTTTTGGAATATGCTTCAAATTGAACCCTGAATCTAATTCCTTCCTTCTCACACACACCAGAATTTGATTCATTCAATATCCACCTCTTCTCATCCCTATAGGTGTTAAATAGTGGCCACCTATTACAGAAATCCCAGTTGTACTTGAAATTCTATCCATACCCATCTATGGGCCCTATTCAATCTGAGCCATTAATGTTTGTGGCTTCAGTTGGTTCTATATTGCAATCCGAATCTATATGCAGCAGAATACAGGAGATAAATAGTTCCCAGCATCCTTCCATGGCTCCATTCCAGCTACGGAAATGCAGGCTCACACAGGGTCAAGTTTCTCTCCAAGGAGTCCTATGGACAGCGGCTCATTTGGGGCACAGAGATTAATGACGAGCAGCTAATGGATAACTACTTGCGCATAATTTTTGAATTACCAGGCTGCTGTAAGCAACTATGTCGGAATAAGGCCCAAAGTTTATGAACGACCTACTTCTCATATAATGCTTTGCTATTCACACTTTTATTTATAATGCAGTATTAATTGTCAATGTATTTGTTTAGTTTTTACCATTTTCCCGACTTACACAAACATTTGTAATTAGTGCTATATATTGCTTCATATACTATCCGTATGCGACATTTTCTCAACACAAAAACGCATCCTTTATTTAGCTGTAATTGTCTTCTATTATTTCACATTGACTAATATGAAATACTAAATTATTAACTTTAGTTATAAAAGATATATAATCTAAACGTATATATATCATACGGTGCCCACCGATTCATTAATTATGCCCAATAATTCAGCACATTGTTCAAGTGAACATACAAAATTCAACTAACTTAATAAAAGTCTAAAGCTAGCTGATGAGCCTTTAGTTATTACTTTCAATAATTTTGTGTGCTATGCATGACAGCTTCACATTGGAAAGTAATTTAGAGTCTTGAGGAGAGAATGAAAGGAAAATAATACGGTATTTTGTTTCCCTCTGGTTGTCAAGCCAACCCCAGAGACTCATCAAATCCATTTATAGATCACCTGCGTGATGCATCACACAGGCAATATTACAAAAAAAAATTATTAATTCTACAAAACCATGAACACTGGGCAAATAGATTGAAGGGTTGAGCTAATTTATTATCCTGACAATCTGTCTTTTTTGCATTGATTAAGATAAAGAGCCTTATCAGGGAAACATGTTGTTGACAAAGGTTTTACGAGCCCCGACTCATTAAAGTGCATCTGTCGTGCAAAATATGACACGGTTACTTTCTTTAAGCAAATAAAATATCAGGTATACATTCAGACAGGGCTGACTTTTGCGGGAGGGTTTAAGTATTTTCATAACCATCATGCAATCAGTATAATTGTGAAATATACAGCCACAATTGAGAGTAATTATCTGCGGTTTCTTATTACAGCATATTACCAAACCTAGCGGCAAAACTCCCATTCACAACCACAGCAAAGAAAGAAATAAAAAACTATTTACATAAGAATTTATCAGGCCCTCCCCTGCTGCAGACAATATGTGGGAGATGTCAACAGCTTCTCCACTATATGCAGATGACGTCCACTACACGTCATCTGGTCTGCTCAGCCGACTGCCGATCCATTGAGGATTGCGCCATCCCCCTCCTCTTTAACGGTCACTGGAGGATATCCAGGGCTAAGAGATGTCATGACATCTGCCAAAATCCTTTACTCCAATTATGGCTGCGGTCACACGAGCATAGTGATTGCGCACAATGCGTTCGTTGAAAAGGATGCACTTCGTGTGATGTTCTTCATTGACTCCTTTGAAAAGCTATGACGACCAGCAAACAGTGCCTTCAGATGTACATGTTCAAAGCGAAGCAAGAGGTCAAAGCTAGAGAAATCCGTCCAAGATTAAACTAGGGTAGATACATAGGAACACTAGCTCAAATGGTGACAATATTGAGCAAAAGTCTCACCCTCTCAGCATCTTCTTATAAGGGAGCACTATTAGACAGCTGGGAGATGTCACACATCATCTCTGGGTGTCTGTACATCCTGACACTCAGCCGAGACATCATTAGTGTGGACAGCCGGCTCCACACATGCATCGATCATTCTTCTGAGATGGATGGAAACTCTGCATCGTCTCCCAGCTCAGCCACTGTGTAAGAGGACAGGGGAGCCTGGTGGTGTGTGAGGGGGGTTACAGGGTGTAATCCTGTATGTCTGTTCAGTGCCCTGACTCCTGTGGTAGTAGGAAATTTAAACAAACAGGAGCAAATGTAAGGGTTTAATGTAAGAAATTATAGTGGGGGTGTTTCCTTTGTTCTAACACAGTGGCATTGGCTGCTTTTCACTAATAAAGCAAACCATGCCACTGCAGTAACTCTTTCATTTCATATTGGCATTAGCTAATGTGGAGGAGATATCAAAGTGCCTTGTTATTTACATGGCTTGACCTGTGAAATGCACAGTTTAGGCTGGGGTCAGACCAGCGCACTTTTAACGTGCGTTCTGGCGCACCTAATTACGGCCGCACTAGCAGCAGATGACGGCCAATGACGGCCAATATACGATGTACGGCCGCACAAAAGTCTGGCCGCGCAACGCAAGTGGAATTTGAACTCATTTTTCTGAAAACGCTGAACCGCTAGTACTGACGTACTGAGTGCGCAGCTGCGGCATAGCGGCGTGTTTGCGTGATTAGGAGATGTCAGACGCTGTTAATGTCCAGCCTACATAACGTCCAGACGCAAAAAGAGTTTTATTGACGATCCGTACAAAATCACGCCCGAAAATGCGCGTCGTCTGACCGTTTTTGCGCATTCCGTGAAAAAATACGTCAATGCGTTCGGACGCACTTTTTCACGTTCGCGGGGAAAATTGCTTTCGTCTGACCCTAGCCTTAGCCCAAAATTGGTTAAATATGCCTGTCCAAAATGTACAGGCCTCAACCACCTTGCAATACTTGACAACAAACCAAATGGGAGTACTAAAAGTCTAAGAAAGAATGGAAGAACATAACAATTAGGGATGAGCCGAACACCGCCCGAGTTCGATTCGGGCCCGAACTCGAACTTTCCATATGTTCGGGTCCGAACCCGAACCCTAACTCGAACTCCATGCAAGTCAATGGGGCTGAAAATTCGGTTTTTAGAGTGCCCTCCAAGAGGGCATATATGCTAGATATTTGCCATAAAAGGTGTATGGGGGTCCGGGTAGTGCCCTGGGGGACAGGAAACAAGGAGAAAAAGTTAAAAAAAAAAGTTTTTAACAGAACATTGAGTTTTCCATGAAATAAGGGTTAAAAATAAAAACGAAAAATTCCTTCAAATATCGTGCCTAGGAGGTCCCCATAACCTGCCCGTGAAGTGGCGGATTTCTAGGATGTATAGAGACACTTAAAAACAAAAAAATGACATTTCAAATGATGGTAAACAGTTTTCCTTTAATCTATCCATAAACAACTGCTTGGGGCGGCAGTCTGTATGAAAAGAGGAGACATTTTCGGACACGCAGAAAAAGTTTACAGATTTTCTGGCGGTGAAAAGCAGGAGAATGGAAAATTCTAGACCAAATAGCCGATTTGGAAAGTGAGATAAATGCGAGAATTTTTCTGGTTCGGCTATTTTGACCTAGAATTTTCTCTTCAGTCATTCTCCAGAGTTTCGCCTTTCTCTGAATAACCCTGTCAGGGTTATTCAGAGAGCGGTGAAGAGCAGGAGAATGACTGGAGAATGGAAAATTCTAGGTCAAAATAGCCAAACCAGAAAAATTCTCCCATTTAGGCTAGAAAAGAGTCTGCAGTAAAGAGTCTCTTTATTTCTAGATTTTTTAGTATTTTGTAAGCATTTTTTTATACTGTTTTCAAAAAAAAAATAATTCCGAACTCGAACTGAACACACCCAAAAAGTTTGAAGTTCGCGAACTTTCGAACTACCAAAGTTCGGGCCGAACTCCGAACCGTCCGAACCCGAACAGCTCATCCCTAGTAACAATGTGCCAGTGCCAGTCGATCTAAATTTCTGTGTCATAATGTAGCATAATTGGTCAGCGTTTATAATGATAGTGTGGCACAAATGGTCAACATATGTGCAACTGTGTAAGAAAGTAATGGAAAGATTTTCATGTATCTATTTTACAGGACAGGAAACATTTGTACTTCTGCTGCCAGTGCTCCGTTATTCATGGGCTGTTTCGTATAAACAACTTTTGTTGACTGTTACTGAAAAACAGTGTGTTGGTGCTGCAATCAAGAGGATGTATCATGAGTAGGGATGAGCTGTTCGGGTTCGGACGGTTCGGAGTTCGACCGGAACTTAGCCTGTTCGAGCAGATCGCAAACCCCGAACATTTCCGGGTGTTCGCCGCATGTTCGACCACAATGGACCACAATGCATTTTCCCACTGCCTGAAGTTCGTAATTGGCTACAGCCTTGCACCTGACACAGGTCTGGTGCAAGACTGGTTGAACACTATGCCAATCACCGCTCAGAGTCCTGATTGGGCAAATTTTGCCCAATCATGGGCTCACAGAGCTAAGTCCCGCAGCACACTATATAAGGTTTCAACGCAGCGCTTTCTGCACGCATTTCAGAGGAGATTTCAAAGATAGTTGTGTGTGTTGTTACTGCCGGTCTGCCACGCTACTGGGGGGGTCTGGGGGGTCTCATTTCGACCAAATATCAGGGAATTTAGGTGATGTGTGTCTTGTCACTGTGCCAGCAAGTTTTGTTGGGGTTTACAACTTTATTTAAAACATTTGTGAATTAAAGTGATCTTCTGGGTCTTGTCACCACTCACCACTGTGCCAGCAAGTCTTTTTGGGTGTCATTTTTACCAAATATCAGGGAATTTAGGTGATGTGTGTCTTGTCACTGTGCCAGAATTTTTTTTGGGGGTTTACAACTTTCTTTAAAACATTTGTGAATTGAGGTGATCTTCTGGGTCTCGTCACACAGCCAGCAATTATTTTTGGGGCTCACTAATTTCTTTAAAACACTTGTGAATTAAGGTGATCTGTGTCTCGTCATACAAACAGTACCACGCTGTGTTTTGGGGCTCACTAATTTCTTTAAAACACTTGGGAATTAATGTGATCTGTGTCTCGTCATACAAACAGTACCACGCTGTATTTTGGGGCTCACTAATTTCTTTAAAACATTTGTGAATTAAGGTGATCTGTGTCTCGTCATACATACAGTACCACGCTGTATTTTGGGGCTCACTAATTTCTTTAAAACATTTGTAAATTAAGGTGATCTGTCTCTTGTCACTGGCTTCCAGCTATCAGTGTGTCTCACTGAGTTATACCAGAGTTATTTAAATCTTTATACCAGAGTTGAATCAGAGTTCTGTATATATTAATCTATATATCACTCACCATGTCTGAAAGAACCAAAAGGACAGGCAGACGATCCCAGCCACAGATAAGAGGGCAAGCAGCCCCTGTGTCGGGAGGCTGTGTCTCTGGTCGTGGTGGAAGTGGTGCATCCTCTGCAGGGGCACGCTTGTCCTTTCTAACTGGTGCTGGCCGTCTTAAGCAGCAGCAACAGACAGAGGACTTGGTGGATTGGCTAACCAGGCCATCCTCATCCTCCGAGTCCTCTGCCAGCCAGGCTTCTAGTACTTTACAGTCCACCTCAGCTGCCAAAGCATCTAATGCAGCCTCCATGTCCACAGCTACTCCTGCCGTAGCCTCGCTATCACACACGGAGGAGTCAGCTGAATTGTTTGACTACAATGAAAGTGACATGCTGCTTGAGGATGCGCAGCAAGTACAGTGCTCTGATTCAATCTCTGAGGTTGAGCAAGGGAGTATAATCAACCTAGAGGAAGGGGGTGCCAGTGATGACACACAAATAACTGGCACTCATGTTGCCCCAGCAGCTGCAGCATACTGCCAAGTTGGCTCCAGTGACGAGGAGATAGGGGGTGAAGATGACATTGATGATGATGAGGTCACTGACTCCACCTGGGTGCCAGATCGAACTGAGGACTCAAGTGAGGAGGAGGGGGAGGAGGCACAGCAAACACAAGGCACAACATCCGCTGTGACCAACCGTAGCACTAGCCAGTCCAAGGCATCACATGTCAGAGCTGCTCTGGTGCAGAGCGCTGTTGTCTCAAAGAACAAATGCAGGAACTCTGCTGTCTGGGAGCTCTTTAAGAACTGTGCAGCAGACCCCACCGTTGCTATTTGTAATCTATGTCAGAGGAAGCTGAAGCGTGGGATAAACACCGGACACTTGGGTACCACGTGCTTGAGGTGACATATGAACAAGTGCCACACATCCCGTTGGGGCAAAACTTTGCGTAGGTCCTCCTCCTCCTCATCTGTCTCTACCCACACTGTATGTCCTGCCATGCAATTGCCTACAACCTCCACCGACAGGGATGATGCTACAGTAATAGATGTACCAGCAGGTCCTTCCTCACAATGTGACATCATCCCAGTATCTGAAGATTTACGCAGTCAGATTACATTGCCGCAGCTGCTGCAGCGAAAGAAAAAATATAGTCCCAACCATCCCCAAGCACAGAGTCTAAATGCCAGCTTAGCAAAATTACTCGCCTTGCAGCTGCTGCCTTTCCAGCTGGTGGACTCTGCTCCCTTCCGTGAATTTGCTGAATGCGCTGTACCACAGTGGCAGGTTCCAAAACGCCATTACTTTTCACGCAAGGCCATTCCAGCAATTTACCAGCACGTGGAAGACAATGTTATCCAGTCATTGGGAAAGGCAGTCAGCAGCAAGGTGCATGTCACTTTAGGCACGTGGTCCAGCAAGCATGGACAGGGTCGTTACATTTCCTTCACGGCACACTGGGTAACTCTGATTGCAGCTGGGAGGGATCCAAGACGGGCTCTGTGCTGGAGCTTGTTCATCCACCACGCCTCCAGAAAGCTGCTTGTATGAGGTCTGTCTGCTCCACCACCACCACCTCTTCCTCCTCCTCCTCCTCCTTCTCTGTCTCTGGAGAAGTGGCAGTTAAACCGACGCCTGACAGGGTCTACGCAATGGCTCAAGCAAAAAGATGCCATACTGTGCTTGAGCTGGTTTGTTTAGGGGACAGGAGTCACACCGGGTCAGAAATTTTGTCAGCTCTGCAGGGGCAGGTGCAGAAATGGTTAACACCACGCCAGCTTGAGCTGGGAATGATCGTCTGCGATAATGGCAATAACCTTCTCTCCACCCTACACAAGGGTAAATTGATGCATGTACCATGCCTAGCACACGTCCTAAATCTGGTGGTACAGCGTTTCCTAACCAAGTACCCAGGGCTGCCAGAGCTTCTCATCCAGGCCAGAAAAGTCTGCAGCCACTTCAGACGGTCATTCCCAGCAAGCGTTCGCCTGGCAGAAATTCAAAGAGAATTCCACCTTCCCACAAACCGTCTGATCTGTGACATGCCCACCAGGTGAAATTCGACATTAGCAATGCTGCAGCGTCTGCACAAGCAGCAGAGGGCCATCAACGAGTACCTGTGTGAGTATGGCACAAGGACAGGTTCAGGTCAACTTGGTTTCCCCCCCCCCCGCAGTGGCTGATGATCAAGGATGCATGCACTGTACTGTCACCATTTGAGGAGGCAACAAGGATGGTGAGCAGGGACAGTGCATGCATCAGTGACACAATTCCTTTAGTGTTTCTGCTGGAGCACACTCTGTGGGGAATTATAGATGTGGCTCTAGAGGCAGAGCAGCGGGAGGAAGAGGAGGCCTTCCCTAGCTCTCAAGGCCCCAGTCTTTCCACAGACAGCATTCCAGCGGGTCCTACTCAGATCAGACAGGAGGAGGATGAGGAGGAGGAGGACTATTTAAGTAGTGGGGGCATTGAAGGTGGGGATTCCTCAAGGCAGGGTTTTGTGTGCCCAGAAACAGAAGGGCTAGTGCGTGGCTGGGAGGAGGAAGTGCACGATACGGTCATCCTCATTGACCAGGAAGACTCGGAAGCTAATGCCACCTCCAACCTACGCTGCATGGACTCCCTAATGATGCAAAGCCTGCTAAAGGACCCCAGGATTCGTGCTATCAAGGAGAGGGATCATTACTGGTTGGCAACCCTTCTTGATCCACGATACAAGGGTAAAGTTGCAGAGCTCATCCTGCCTGCACAGAGGGAGCACAGGATGATAAAACTTGAGGACGCTCTAAAGCGACACTTGTGTAACACCTTTCCAGGCACTGGTAGATTACCAAGTGCTGACACACGTGCTTCTGAGGCTGCGGATGATCAGAGGAATAGTGGTGAAGGCCAGGGCCGCTTGACTGATGCATTTTTCAATTTTTTTAGTCCTCGACGCCCAGGGACGTCAAATGTAGGCACCCATTGCCAGCGTCTTCACCATATGGTGCAGGACTACCTAGGGGCAAGGGCAGACCTGGATACCTTTCCAGCAGATGATCCACTGGCTTACTGGGTGTTGAGATTGGATCACTGGCCAGAACTTAGCCAATATGCTATGCAGCTAATAGGTTGCCCTTCATCTAGCGTGCTTTCCGAAAGGACGTTCAGTGCCGCTGGAGGTTTTGTCACAGACAAAAGAGTGCGTCTGTCCACCGACTCTGTAGACCGGCTGACATTTATAAAAATGAATCAGTCCTGGATCAGCAGCTATCAATCCCCTGATGCTGAAGTAATGGAATAGATAGGGGATGTCCTCTTCTGCATTCACAAAACCTCCAGCACTGAACTCTTCCACAATACCACAAAAGGGTTACGGTGTGAAGGCACTTGCTGCCATGAAAGGCACAATATCTGGCTGCACTGACGCCCATTAAAAAAAAAAAACTGTTCAATATTTGACCACATGGTCCACCCCTGCACTCTTCCACAATACTACAGAGGGGTTACTGTATGATGATACTTGATGGCCTGGCATTAAAGGCACAATATCTGGGTGCACTGACGCCCATTAACAGATAAAAAACTTTTCAATATAGGACCACGTGGTCCACCCCTGCACTCTTCCACAATACTACAGAGGGGTTACTGTATGATGATACTTGCTGGCCTGGCACCAAAGGCACAATATCTGGGTGCACTGACGCCTTAACCAGATGCATATCTTTTCAATATAGGACCACATGGTCCACCCCTGCACTCTTCCACAATACTACAGAGGGGTTACTGTATGATGATACTTGCTGGCCTGGCACCAAAGGCACAATAACTGGGTGCACTGACGCCTTAACCAGATGCATATCTTTTCAATATAGGACCACATGGTCCACCCCTGCACTCTTCCACAATACTACAGAGGGGTTACTGTATGATGATACTTGCTGGCCTGGCACTAAAGGCACAATATCTGGGTGCACTGCCATTGACGCTTGTATTAGATTCATATCCTCAGAGGGGTTACGGTGTGACGGCACTGTTGCCGACGCTAAAAGCCCAATTTTAAAGCACCTATTGTTACTTTCATCCAAAGCCTGCATAAGTTTCACAATAATTTAGCCCAAAAAAAAACACTAAACTTTTTTTTTGTTTTTATTTTTAACCCTTATTTCATGGAAAACTCACTGTCCCTTTAACCCTTTCGCTGCTGAGGCTTTTCCCTCCTCTGTGCTGAGCTAATTTTTACCGATTTTGCTCATCATGTTTAAATGCGTTTTGAAGGCTTATTTTAGTATATGACCCAGACATATTATATATCGTTCTTTCCGTCAGACTCGGCAGATTCATAATATGTCATTATTATATGTATACGTCATGACCTGTCTGTTTATTATAACAAAAAATGCAATAAAATATGAATTTTCAATAATTTACAACGTGTAAAGTGTTTTTTTTTCACATTTTAAGATGCGAGCAATTGCGGTTATATTTTGTATGGGGTGCGCTTGTTAAAAAAATTAGAGATGGGGTCTCATTACATTTTTTTTTTGGGGAAAATTACGCGATTTTTAACAAACGCACCGCATACAAAAATCTTTAGTGCAGCATCATTGTTCACATTATAATTGAAATGGGAACAATATTGTTGCATTAACAAACCAAAAAAAAGGAAAAAAAAACTTGTTTATTTTTTTATAATTTTTTTTTAAATATTTTTTTATTTTTATTTTTTATTTTATTTTTTTTAAAAAACTTTTTTTATACTCATGTTTGGTATTGTTGGAACGGCCATGCTCTGGCCGATCCAACAATACCAAACATTAACCCCTAACTGCCATGGATCGGGAGATAGGGGGTTCATTGGAACCCCCTATCTCCACCATTGGTGGCAGTTAGGGGTTAACTCCAGGACTGGCGTCATCGTGCTATGCACGATGACGCCAGTCCTCAGGGGGCATTCCGGAAGCTTGGCCGACATCAAAGATGTCGGCCAGCTCCGGGAAAGGATCACGAACCGGCGCTTTTCGGCGCCGATTCGTGATCCGGCCCCCATGGGGTTAATGCCAGGTACCATTTGGAAGGGCAGGCTGTGCCCTTCCAAACGGTGCCTGGGGTAACCCCCTGCACGCCGCCGATCGGGAGGGAGAGAGGTCCGAAGGACCTTCCCCCTCCCTTTCAGGCGCCTCCTCCGCACATGCGGGGGCGTGCCTGAATTAGGTGTCATCGCGCCCCCATGATGACACCTAATTACTCCGGCGGCGGTTCCGGGTGCTGGGCTGACATCGAGGATGTCAGCCCGCGTTGGGGGGGCCAGCGATTGGCCGGAACCCGGCCGAACGCTGGCCCCAAAGAGAGGATGCGCTCAGCGCGTCCACCGCATGGAACGCTACCTGCGGTTGGATGCGCTGAGCGCGTCCACCGCAGCGAAGTGGTTAAAAACGTCTTTTTTAAAACTTTTTGTCCTTGTTTCCTGTCCCCCAGGGCACTACCCAGACCCCCATACACCTTTTATGGCAAATATGTAGCATATATGCCCTCTTGGAGGGCACTCTAAAAAACTGAATTTTCAGCCCCATTGACTTGCATGGGGGTTCGGGTTTGGTCCCGAACAAATGGGAAGTTCGGGTTCGGGCTCAAACCGGACTCGGGGAGTGTTCGGCTCATCCCTAATCATGAGGAACATATATGGATACTGTAGCCACCATGCCCACTTCTGCTTGTTTACCAAGTCAAGGTGGTCAAGCAGCAGCTTCTGAAGTAGTGTCTGTGTAAGATACCTGTGCTTTGTGCAGGAAAATTTAATAAATTGCATTCATGCACGACTCTGCTCTGATGAAGTTTGAGGAGGAGACAGCAGATGAATGAATGTTCAACACATCATTTTGTGATACCTCTCAATTCAAAACATTGAGCTGTGTTTGAATAGATGTGTGTTCAATAGCCACTCAGCTGTATGTCATCCACGGCCACACACCCAGGTACTACTACTACCTGGAGGAAACATTTCCACAGGATGTAGGGCTACCTTTAGAAAACATGTGTAAATGGGCTGAGGGGGAGGTTTTCCATAGAATGTCCATTAAAACTTAAATCACCTCCTCTGCAGGACTTCCAAGCATAAGCGTACACAGAAGGGAGTGCCCGTTTGCTGAATTGCTCCTGCTCCCAGCCTTTTATCCTCAACTATTTTCTGGGTTTTTCTTACTTAACTTATTGTTATTAACATCAGGAATTAACAACAGTTTTACGATTATTTAAAGATTTTAAGTAATAAATGCATCGTGTGTACACTATTAAATATGCGCCATGCATGGTTATGTTTCTCAGTATTGCCACTGAAGAAGATGCTCATCTCCCCACTTATGAGCTGGACAAAACTGGTTAAGTATGAATTCACCTCAGATATAATGATACATTCATCATTTAGCTAACTAAACTTCTTTTTTAATAATTTTATAAATGAGTTATTAGGATATACTGTGTGCTCACTGATACGGAAATAATGAAGTCTTTGAATGATGAATGAGGAGAGATGGATGCTCCTCGTTAAAGGCTAAATTGTTGTTTATTGACATAATTAAAGGCATGGTAAATTTGCTGCATGGCAGACCAGCCGCATTACACCTATTAATTTCAGACGGAGAATAAAAAAATGCAAAGGAGTCTGTAACCAGCAGGGACTTTGAGAGCTAGAGACACTTCATAGAAATTGTGCCAATGGAGGCCAGTGTGTCAAGTGAATATTAGCTTCCATGTTCATGTATGAGAATGAGGAAACCAGTCACTCCAATCAGGTAACTGACTTTAGAGAGATCATTGACATGTTGGCAGGCTATTCAGATGGGGCACCTGACCCAGAGCATCACAGATTTCAGAATCTTCCGGATTACAGAATCTGGGAGAATCTGGTGTTTCAGAAGAAGAAGATGTGGCAGGAGAGACGCAATCCCCTTCCTACTGTAGCCACCAGCATATATACACACTGGGAACGCAGTGCAGGGTTACTCTGCAGACATGCTGATCGGAGCCAGCATGACTCCGAGCAGCATGTCACAAGCTGGGGATGCCCTGCCCAGAGACTCAAAGTGTGTGCCGCAGTCTGCTGCAACACTCAGGAGCCAGCTTCCCAAGTGACCGCACCTGCCCAGAGCACCCCGGTCTGGAAATACTAAAATATAAAGGGGTCTGAAAAATCCAGTTCTTAGTGTCTCCTGGATTGTAGATTTCCAGATCAAGGTGCTCAACCTGTATCACGTTTCTCAAGCTCAATCTACATAGTAGAGTGCAATTCCCTGTTGATTTTTCTAGTCATGAATGATACTTCCTTGTCACTTTTATTAATATAATGTGAATTTACCGAAAAAATATTTTATTATTAAATAAATATAATTTAGAAATACAACTCCTACCAATCCACACCATGCTGTAAGGTTCCCATGTGCTCAATAATAAAACCAGCACACTTATATATGTCATATTATTAGCTACTGAGTTACTACAAAAGGGTTTTTAGTGGTTTTCGACTCGTTTCCCTGCTTACTGTTATTTATTTCCTGCTTGGCTTTATTTGATGTTATCACCTTGTAAAACTGAAATACTGGTCCTTCTCCACACTCTGAACCACTGATGGCTAACCTTGCACTGTAGGTAATAATAAAATGAAAATATGTATCCATGAAGGGTACAGTTAGCCTTTAATAGCTTCCCACATGCTGTGATCTAGATTTTATCACAGGGCATAACACTATTCCTTTTATTAAGTGTATGAGTGTGTATTCTAAAGATCATTTTCATGTAATTAAATCCAATACATATTCCTGAAATGCAATCCGGCAATATGAGCATTGTCGATAAATCAGGTTGCAGCAAATATAATTCAAAAGTGCTATTGGCAAGAACATGCTGATCAGGAGTATTTGTCTGGATTTGCTGACCTTTCCTACATCTCCTTACAGTCACCTATCTTATTAAATCAACTGTTTTATGGTAGAGTTGGTTCCCTCCAACAAATTGCCGTCAGTTGGCAAACGAGCAACATGTGCTCACCAGCGAGGACCCAAATATTCTCTCCAAATATTCTCTCAACAGATATAGCTTAGGAATTTATTCTCCGGAAAATGTTTAAAAGGAAAACGGCTTCAGAAGTTGAACAAGTTATTTAAACTCTAGTAGTGTATGATTATCTTCATTTCAATATAATTCCTGCTTCCCGCGGGGTATAATTTAAAGCACAGACAAGCAGCATGCTTCCAAATAAAAGAAAGAACATAACAATATGTACAGAGCAGACTTTTGGAGGATGCTTAGAGACGTTATGCCGTTTGGCTGGCTGTACAAAAAAAATATAATCTGTATTACATTAATAAGCAATGCTAAAGTATGATTAATTTAATGGCTCTCCAGATATGAACAGTAAATCCGTACTATAATAAAAGGGCCGCTCAACAACCTAGTGTACTGCTTGAATACAAGAAAAGTCAGAACTGAGATTTAATTTCCTAAAAGAATAAAAGAAAAATGCAATAAAAGTTGAGGCGTACAGGCTCAATGGGTAGAAAGACCAAAACGTGCACGATCATAATGACCGCAGGGACTTCCTACAATATTAAAATGACGAAGGAGAAACGGTCTGTTCTAGTTACTGTTGAATAGATAAGACCATGATGTATATACTTATTTTTTTATTAGAAAGATTTTTACCAGGAAGGATACATTGAGATTTCTCTTGTTTTCAAGTATGTCCTGGATGTACCGTTAGGTGACTTGCCCAAGGGCACTTACTGGAGAGGTGCTCTTGCCAGGATTTGAACCCGTGTCTTCACAGTCTACATGGTTAAAGAGCAGTGATGATACCTCTAATCCACCCAGCCAGTCCAATCCTAAAGATCTGCCCTAATAATCACATCCAGTGCACTCAGATAAGGGCCTATGCATATGCAAGATATACATCCCCACCTGCCGTCTTTCACAATGTTTCAATCCTGAGGAAGTTCATGGGGTGAAACGCATTGCAATTATTTTCCCTGAATAGTTTTTCTCTACATTGTACTTGCTCTTATGGTCTCTAGCTTCTTTTTGTTCTACAAATAGTGAGTTTTTTGGCCACACTAGTTCTTTCCAAATATCTTTTTTGGTGGAATTCCAGGGAAGAACCATGCTGGAAAATCAGAAAGACCGTGTGATATCTTGTGTTTTGTGAATAGGCTGGAAACATGTGCAGGTCTGATACTGTATCATTCAGCGATATGCTATTTGCCTCTTTCTTCTTTTAATGTTTGCCATCCATAATGTTACATTTTAATGCATCGTATATATCTAGTCATAGACTGGAAGGGGTCGAAGTGGAAAATAAAGGAAACTGATTAGTCTTGCTGACTCAAAATTATTTGCATTTATTACACAGTAGCACAGCTATTTAGAAGGTTAGATGACATTGATTTCCAGTAAATATAATCCGTAAGTACTTATTTAAAGAGCATCTGACAGTTCTAAGAGTTTTTATCACCACGTAATAGCTAGGTAAAGATTACATGCTATGCTATTCTATGCATATATTATATGTTTATCATTGTCATATATGAAACTCATACAATAAGTGAGTGGCAAGACACAGACTGTCAGCCTGTCACAGAAACGTGGAAATGATTGATAAATGTGTAGAAATTGTCCCTTTTAATAAAAAAATACAAGCAAATATATTTATCAATAAACTTTAGGGGTTAACTTTAAGGGTTATTCAAAGAGAGCCGAATCGACTCCAAAATTGCATTGAACTATGAATTTACCTGTATGGCGCAATTTCGTGGTCATTCGACTATTCAAAAAGCTTGCAATTCGCCAAATATTCACGAATTGCCAGCGAAATACAGTGGTCTTCAACGGAAGTGAACTCCCCATAGAGAAACAATGGTTAATCAATTCAGAGAGCATCGAACAGCACCAAAATGTCAGTGATATGCCCTGATTTTCATTGGTTTCATTCGGCAGGTTTAATCAGTCGAATCCCATAGGTTTCATTGTACAAAATATTCCCGTTTTTATTAAGCACTTGGCTGCTATGGACGCGCTCAGCGCGTCCAGCCAAGTGGTTCTCCTGTGCTACAGACGCGCTGAGCGCGTCCGAGCACAGGAGGCAGCAATCCGCCGGATTCCGGCAGATTGCTGCGCCCCCACGGTGCGGGCTGACATCTTGGATGTCAGCCCGTCAATCCGGGACCCCGGCGGGGACATTAGATGTCATCGCGGCAACGCGATGACATCTAATGCAGGCGCCCCCCCCCCCGCATGTGCGGAGGAGGCGCCTGAATGGGAGGGGGGGAGGTCCTTCGGACCTCTCTCCCTCCCGATCGCCGGGGAGTAGGGAGTTAATACAGGCACCGCTTGGAAGGGCACAGCCTGCCCTTCCAAACGGTGGCTGTCATTAACCCCTGGGGAGCCAGATCACGAATCAGCGCTGAAAAGCGCAGGTTCGTGATCCTTTCCCGGAGCTGGCCGACATCTTGGATGTCGGCCAAGCCTCCGGGAACTCCTCCTGAGGACTGGCGTCATCGTGCTATGTACGATGACGCCAGTCCTGGAGTTAACCCCTAGCTGCCACCAACGGTGGAGATAGGGGGTTCCAATGAACCCCCTATCTCCCGATCCGTGGCAGATAGGGGTTAATGTTTGGTACTGTTGGATCGGCCAGAGCATGGCCGTTCCAAAGATACCAAACATCACTGTGAAAAAAGTTTTTTAAAATTAATAAAAATTAAAAATAAAAATAAAAAAATATTTTAAAAATAAATTCTAACAAAAAAACCAAACAAGTTTTTTTGTTTTTTTTGGTTTGTTAATGCAGCAATATTGTTCCCATTTCAATTATAATGTGAACAATGATGCTGCACTAACGATTTTTGTATGCGGTGCGTTTGTTAAAAATCGTGTAATTTTCCCCAAACAAAAAGGTAACGAGACCCCATTTCTAATTTTTTTAACAAGCACACCCCATACAAAATATAACCGCAATTGCTCGCATGTTAAAATGTAAAAAAAAAACACTTTACACGTTGTAAATTATTGAAAATTCATATTTTATTGCATTTTTTGTTATAATATACAGACAGGACATGACGTATACATATAATAATGACATATTATGAATCTGCCGAGTCTAACGAAAAGAACAATAAATAATATGTCTGGGTCATATACTAAAATAAGCCTTCAAAACACGTTTAAACATGATGAGCAAAACCGGTAAAAATGACCTCAGCACAGAGGCGTGAAACGCCTCAGCAGCGAAAGGGTTAAATAATTATTAAACCGTTTGTTCTTTTAATCTGCATCAAAAAGTCTCTTTATTTATTTATTTTTTAGGATTTGTTAGGCATTTCTTGGGATTTTTTTGTCAATTCTTTTTTTCTGTTTTTTAATAGCTTTTTTTTCTGTAACATACTGTAGCGCTGTGTTAAAATCTTGCTGTGGCAGTACCTATTTTTGGCCACAAGATGGAGACAATCGCGATCAGAGACACTGGACATTGGGACTACATTTCCCGGCGTGCTTTGCAAACAGACAGGAAGTGGGTGGGACACAGACGCTTGACATCCTGAGCCTCGTGGAGAACGCGCCAGAGCGCGCCAGGGAACGAGGGAGAGCAGACGCAGTGCAAGATATCGCTAGAGGGCCTAGGCCAGAGCGCGAGTGAGACCTGTCAGTTCCTTACACCGGGTCATCCAGCCTTAGGAGAAGGAGACCTCCAAGTTCCCGAGATTTGCTGCAGATTAAGAAACCGAAGACCTGGAGTGAGGAGTTGCCGCGAGTTGATCGGATACAGAAAGCAGGCGGTGAGCGGGAAAAGTCGTGGACAAGCTATGGAGAGTCAGAGAACGGATCCGGCCGCAAGTATCCCCAGTCAATATCGAGCGGAGAGACGTCCTGGGTCAGCGGAGCCTAAAGCAATCGGTGGATGGGTGAGAGGCCTCCAAGGCCGTTTGTAAATAAGGAACACGCTGCTGTTTTCTCTCTATAGTCCACAGGGCCCCAACTTGACTAGTCGAAGACATTCCTTAAGTAAATTCACTGGCCAGTTGAACAGTACCCGGGTGCCATATACACACACATGCACACCCTTTACATTTCGGGACTTAACCGGTGCAGGACTCATTCTGTTACGAATCGGAACAGGGGTTGAAGATACGTTCCGAATATATTTTCTCTTTTTCCGCTGCGCGTTTATCGAAATACGAAGAGATTGTATTCTTGGTTCCGCTACGTGTTCTTTTTCCGAAATTTCGTGCAATTGCATTCTTTTCTGTTCGGTTGCGAATATATTGTTTTTCCGAAATACGAAGCCTCGTGTTTCGTTTCTTTCCCGCTACGCGTTTTTTACCGCGATACGAAAGTACTGTAATAATACCTGTGAATACCGTGTCTCAACGTCTGCTTAATATTTTAGTAAACTATTTAAATTATAAAAACCCACAGCCGTGTTGGAGTATATTTATTCCCTAGTGCGGGGAGACTGACCCGTGGTTTATTTTCAGCGGCTCCTCCGGGAGTGAGCGCCACACGTGGGGGCTCGTTTCCGGGATCCAGTCTCTGGAAAAACCGCATCTAAAGGGTTAAATATGGATCCAGACACTGTTGCCGAATGGTGTGGGGAGCACAGTAGTCAGTTAGAATGTTGTAAAGTCATGGATATTCCCGCAGACACTTGGGCTGAAGATCAGATTCGCCAGGCCGTGGCCACGTTAGCACCAGATCATCGGGGGTTAATACTGGACATTGAAAAAAACCCAGATACCTCTCACACGTATGTTCTTCTCGAGTGGAGAAAGGGCGTTCCATCATGTTTTCAGGGCGCGAGCGTGAAACTGGCCGATGAGGTGGAAGTCCAACTAATTCAGCCAAGTGCGCTGCGTGGCGAATCCGCAAGTGATCCCGCGCCTAGTCTGCTGGCCATGATCGGGCCTGAATTTATCGTGGCTATTGGAGATCTACTGGCCAAATGTCAGAAAACAAGCCCTCCTCACACTAACTTCGGTTATCGACGGTTAAGAAATTTTACAGGAAACGTACCAACTCCGGCGGGAGAAGAAACCTTTGAAGAATGGGTGGAACAGGCAATGCAGGCTCTGGATGAGTGGGATGTCCCTGAGGCCCAGAAAAAGCAAAGGATCACCGAGAGCTTAAAGGGACCTGCGTCAGAAGCAGTGAGAAACCTGAAACTGAGTAGAAAAGATTGTACTGCTTTAGATTACTTAAACGTTCTTGAAGAAGTTTTTGGGCGAACCGAAAAGGCGGCCGAACTGGTATATCAGTACGAACACACCTATCAGAGAAGAGGTGAAAGGATGACCGAGTACATGAGGCGCCTAGATAAGATTCTACACCAGATACTCCTGAAGAAAGGGGCCGAACCGGCCGAAGTAGATAAGATCCGAATAAAACAGATCCTGAGGGGCTCTCAGCCTCTAGATCCAGTAATGATGCAGCTGAGAAGCAGAGCAGGTAACCAAGAGCTGAAGTACCTGGAACTGATCCGAGTTGTACGAGAGGAAGAGGCTTTACTGGAAGAGAAATCCTTCAGGCGGGGGGAAAGGGCTTATGCACAACCTGTGAGACATAACGACGGTCTGCAGCCTGAAAGCGACTCTCTAGATACTTATGGATCTGACGAGGACGAACAAGAACACCTAGTCGTTTTTAAATCTACAGAGAGGGCTGCTAAAGAATCGAACCGCCTGAACGTGGTGAATTGTCCAAAACCGTCAAGAAAGTACAGGAAGCTCAAGCTGAATTGCAACAAGCGCACGCGGAACTGTGCCGAGTGTTGATGAAGGTGACCGAAATGCAGGCAGAAATGCAGAAATTCCTCACAGGTATGCAGACGACGGGAGTTGCTGTGGCGTCTGGTCCAAGTACTTTAACCAAATCTCAACAAGCAACTACGTCTCCGCTCTCTAAGAAGAGATGTTTCGGTTGTGGAGAAATGGGCCATTTCCGCGCACAGTGCAAAGGCCGGAAGCCTGAGAAGGATAGAGTCGAGGGACTGTTGAAAGCCCTAGAAGGACTGTTATCTACCTCACCGGCGGGAAATGCCAGAGGGCACAAGTGAAGGAGCAACCTATGTGCCCGAAGGTTGAACCCCGCTCCAAAAACCAAGCCAAGACTAAGAGGGCGAGAAGGCCCAAAGCCGAGCCAACTGCTGAGCCTGCCAGGACTGAAAGAGTCACTCCCTTAGCATCCGGGTCTACGTCATGGGGAAGCAATGCACACCCAAAAAACCTACACGGGCCAAGAAAAAGGCCAGGGTACAGCGAACTGGGTCTAAGCGTCCGGATACCACCACCAAGTTTCCTGACCAACTGATAGGTCCTTCTCCTATTGTGCCAATCCAAGTGGAGGGAGTCTACACTAAAGCCCTGTTAGATTCAGGGGCTCAAGTGACATTGATCTACAAAGACTTCTATGAGAAACACTTAAAGCACATTCCTCTGCAAGAATTGAAGGATTTGGAAATATGGGGTATCGGCACTGAGAAACTCCCTTATGACGGGTACCTGCAAGTGAAGTTGGAGATCGGATCTGAAGTCATCGGGTAGTCTGGGGGTTGTGATGCATTGGCCATTGTGTGTCCTCGACCCTCGGGTGCGAACAGAAGCTCCCTGATAGTGGGGACGAATACTGACCTAGTGCGGCGTCTCCTGACACCTATTGTATTGGAAGAAGGTTCGACTCAAGGAGTACACCCAATGTTACGTCCGGTCTATCAGAGGATGGTCGAAGAACGAAAGGCACCTGCTGAGGTGGGGCGCCTGTGGAGACTGGGGGGAACGGAGAAGGTTCTGCAAGCAGGAGAAGTAGCAAGCTTCCGGGCTTCAGTCAAGTTGAACGGATCGCAACCAGGTCCCTACGTGGTGCTGGGAACCGTCTTTTAATCATGGGAGTGAAACCGGAGTCGAAGTAATTCCTGAAATAATCTCCACCAAAGCTCTGAAGAGAACACGAGGAAGAGTCTCGTTCAGCGTGTGCAATGTGACGGATTCTCCAGTAGTCCTTAAAGCACGAATGCCTATCGGGCAAGTAGAGTCTGCTACACCCCTCTCTACCGATTTAGGAGGGGGAGTGGATAAAGAGATTCCAGATGAAAGATTCTACCCCAAAAACACTCCCATTTCACCTGAGTGGAAGAAACGTTTTCAGTCTCAAGTCCTAAAGTGGAAGGAATTGTTCTCGAAAGATGAGTTCGATGTGGGCCTAGCTAAGAGTACTGAGCACCGCATTCGGTTACAAGAAGACAAACCGTTTCGTGAAAGATCTAGGCGAGTTCCGCTAGGAGACTTAGATGATCTGCGAGAGCAGCTGAATGAATTGCAAAGAACCAAGGTGATTCAAGAGTCCAGGAGTCCATACGCATCTCCCATAGTGTTGGTCCGGAAGAAAAATGGTTCTGTCCGCCTATGCATAGACTACCGCACGTTGAACCGGAGAACCATCCCCGATCAATATGCCACTCCTCGGATAGAAGATGCCCTACAGTGTTTGTCTGGAGCAAAGTGGTTTAGTGTACTAGACCTGCGAAGCGGGTATCACCAGATACCCATGCATCCTGAAGACAAGGAGAAAACTGCGTTCATCTGTCCACTGGGGTTCTTTGAATTCAACAGAATGCCTCAAGGCCTTACGGGGGCTCCAGCCACGTTCCAACGGTTGATGGAGAAGACAGTTGGGGATATGAATCTAATCGAAGTATTAGTGTACCTGGATGACATAATTGTGTTTGGGAAGACTCTGGAAGAACATGAGCAACGTCTGGAGAAGGTCTTGAAGAGGCTCCATGAAGAGGGGCTGAAACTGTCTCTGGAGAAATGCCAATTCTGTCTACCGTCTGTTACGTATCTAGGACATGTGGTCTCAGCAGAAGGTGTTTCGACAGACCCTCAGAAGTTGGAGGCCGTAGCTTCTTGGCCTAGACCCCGAAACGTCACTGAACTTAGATCTTTCCTGGAATTCTGTTCATACTATCGAAGATTTGTGGGAGGATTCGCGAAAATAGCTCAACCACTGAACAAACTCCTGCAGAAGGAAACCCCAGAAGAAGGCTGCAAGGTCTCTGACCAAAACCCGTCAGCTCCAGGGCCAAGGAAAGCTCGAGAGTCTATACAAGGTGAATGGACCAGTCAATGTGAAGGAGCTTTCGTGAAGCTGAAGGAGAGTCTAACCCGAGCTCCTGTTTTGGCCTATGCGGACCCTCACAAGCCGTATGAGCTACATGTGGATGCCAGCCGAGAAGGTCTGGGAGGAGTCCTGTATCAGGAGTATGGTGGATTGCTGAGGCCTGTAGCGTACGTGAGCTGGAGCCTTACGCCTTCAGAGAAGAACTACCCTACTCACAAGTTGGAGTTCTTAGCCTTAAAGTGGGCAGTGGTAGACAAGTTAAAAGACTATCTGTATGGAGCCGAGTTTGTGATCAAGACGGATAACAATCCTCTTACCTGCGTCCAGTTTTGCAGTAGTAAGGATGTAACGGGACATCGGTGGTTGGCCGCTCTGTCAGGGTTTCGGTTCAGCCTGAAGTACCGCCCTGGGGTGAATAATTGAGATGCTGATGCGTTATCGAGAAGACCCTACACTACAGAATGGACTCAGTTGACTCCAGACGGGGTGCAAGCTTTGTGTCAAGGAACAGAGCGCCGGGTCAAAGGAGGGATTGAAGCGGAGGCCATAGGAGTCATGGCTGCGGCTGTTCCTGAGTTTTACTGTAACCCTACGCAGTTAAGAGATGAAAGTTTACCTACCTTTTCGAGACAGGACCTGAAAGCGGATCAGGCCAGAGACCCTCTAATTGCCTTGACCATAAAGGCCCTGACTGCAAACCAGCGAGAGATTTTGTTAACCAACTCCCCGAGTGGAGCCAGATTGGTCTACAAAGAGTGGGAGCGGTTAAAGATGTTGGATGGGGTGGTCTACCGAAGAGGCCCTTCAACTAACGCTGAAGAGATTCAACAGTTATTCCTCCCCACTAAACATAGGGAGAGTGTGCTGCGATCACTACATGATGAGCATGGACATTTGGGTGCTGAGAGAACTTTTAAGCTGGTGCGAGATAGGTTCTATTGGCCTTGCATGAGAGCTGAAGTGGAAAGTTATTGTCATTCCTGTCTGAGGTGTATTCAGAGAAAGACTCTACCGACCCGAACTGCTCCAATGAGCCATCTGCAGAGCCAGGGACCCATGGATTTGGTGTGCATTGACGTCTTGTGCTTAGAGCCGGATGCTAGTGGGCAAGGGAACATTCTAATAGTGACTGATCATTTCACTCGTTACGCCCAAGTTTTTTCCACAAAAGATCAACGAGCTCCGACAGTGGCCAAGGTGTTGATGGAAAAGTTCTTTGTTCATTATGGACTGCCAAGGAGGATACACTGTGATCAGGGTAGAGAGTTTGAAAGCAGACTGGTGGGGCAATTGTTAGAGCTGTTGGGAATCCAAAAGACCCGAACTACACCATACCACCCTCAAGGTGATGCTCAGCCTGAAAGGTTTAATCGCACACTGCTAAACATGCTGGGGACCTTGTCGAATGTGGAGAAGCAGAGTTGGAGTCGTCACATAGCTACTCTGGTGCATGCGTATAACAGTACGGAGAGCGATGCAACTGGATACTCACCGTACCGTCTTATGTTCGGAAGGGAGGCTCGACTGCCGGTTGATTTGTCATTTGGGTTATCTCTAGACCAGACGTCAGTAGCTTCCCATAGAAACTACGTGGATAGACTTCGAAAGAATCTGGCTTCTGCGTTTGAACAGGCCCGTTTGACCTCAGGAAACAGGGAGCAAAGAAACAAAAGGAACTATGACCTGAAAGTTCGAATACAAGATCTACAACCCGGTGATAGGGTTCTATTGAAGAACTTGGGTGCTGCTGCGAGACACAAGTTGGCGGATAGGTGGAGTTCCCAGGTTTACATTGTCTGCAAACAACTGCCGGGTCTACCAGTGTATCAGATTCGCCCAGATGGAAAGGCTGGGCCTCTCAAGAACTGGCACCGGAATCATTTGTTACCTTTGAGAGAGGCTGTGAGGATGCCAGTTGGGGACGAACTGCCTCTGCCAAATCCGCCTGCTCCACGTTTGCCCCCTGTTACTCGGTCTCAACAGACCCGGGTTGCCGAAGAGAGCGAAAAAGACAGTGAAGAAGAGAGCTATTGTCTAGACTGGATGCGCTCACCGGAGCCTGAGGAGGTTGTCGTTGTTCCTGAGCGGTGGGAGAGTAACTTGAGGCCTGAAGCTCCTGAATTTCTGCTGGAAGTCCCTGAGACTGTTGGGATCCCGGTAGCTCCGGAAGCTGAAGCTTATTCAGGTGATTATAGTTCTATGCCTTCACTGGAGGGATCATACTCTGAAGAAACGTCTGCCCCAGTGATAGAGAGAAGGACTGAGCCAGCACCTATAGTACTTCCACCTGAAGAGGAACTGATTGAGCCAGAACCAAAACGCTCTGTTCGACCGCCCCAACGACTCACCTACGACTCACCAGGACATAGCACTGAAGAGGCCATCACCACAGTGCAGAGGTTGCCCGATGTGTCTGCTATGCTAGCTGAGGTAGCCCAAAATATGACTCAACTTGAGGAAGTGTTCCTAACCCACTGCATGTATGCTGCTGAACCTGTACATGTTATGTAAACTGTATTCAAATATTGTGGAAATGTAATGTAACTGTTGTACCTCCTTGGAGAGACCCAAGAGTTCTAGGAGGGGGAGAGTGTAGCGCTGTGTTAAAATCTTGCTGTGGCAGTACCTATTTTTGGCCACAAGATGGAGACAATCGCGATCAGAGACACTGGACATTGGGACTACATTTCCCGGCGTGCTTTGCAAACAGACAGGAAGTGGGTGGTACACAGACGCTTGACATCCTGAGCCTCGTGGAGAACGCGCCAGAGCGTGCCAGGGAACGAGGGAGAGCAGAAGCAGTGCAAGATATCGCTAGAGGGCCTAGGCCAGAGAACGAGTGAGACCTGTCAGTTCCTTACACCGGGTCATCCAGCCTTAGGAGAAGGAGACCTCCAAGTTCCCGAATTTGCTGCAGATTAAGGAACCGAAGACCTGGAGTGAGGAGTTGCCGCGAGTTGATCGGATACAGAAAGCAGGCGGTGAGCGGGACAAGTCGTGGACAAGCTACGGAGAGTCAGACAACGGATCCGGCCGCAAGTATCCCCAGTCAATATCGAGCGGAGAGACGTCCTGGGTCAGCGGAGCCTAAAGCAATCGGTGGATGGGTGAGAGGCCTCCAAGGCCATTTGTAAATAAGGAACACGCTGCTGTTTTCTCTCTAAAGTCCACAGGGCCCCAACTTGACTAGTCGAAGACATTCCTTAAGTAAATTCACTGGCCAGTTGAACAGTACCCGGGTGCCATATACACACACATGCACACCCTTTACATTCCGGGACTTAACCGGTGCAGGACTCATTCTGTTACGAATCGGAACAGGGGTTGAAGATACGTTCCGAATATATTTTCTCTTTTCCGCTGCGCGTTTATCGAAATACGAAGAGATTGTATTCTTGGTTCCGCTACGTGTTCTTTTTCCGAAATTTTGTGCAATTGCATTCTTTTCTGTTCGGTTGCGAATATATTGTTTTTCCGAAATACGAAGCCTCGTGTTTCGTTTCTTTCCCGCTACGCGTTTTTTACCGCGATACGAAAGTACTGTAATAATACCTGTGAATACCGTGTCTCAACGTCTGCTTAATATTTTAGTAAACTATTTAAATTATAAAAACCCACAGCGGTGTTGGAGTATATTTATTCCCTAGTGCGGGGAGACTGACCCGTGGTTTATTTTCAGCGGCTCCTCCGGGAGTGAGCGCTACAATACTTTTTAATTATAATTCATTGGACCTTTATATGTAATTTTCAGGCATTTTCATGCATTAGTTCTTTTGCAAACTGCTTTTCAAAGTTGCAGGGTTTTTTCGTTCTTTTTTTTTTTTAACCCGTTTGTCGGCTTGTCGGCGTTTTCCGGCGGCTGGTGTGCGCTCTATTCACTGGATCGTTTGCTTTTTTCAGATGTATTCGGCGATTTTGCCGCAGATCGTATGGTGCATTTGCCTTTTAATGTCAGTGTATCGGATCGCTCCGATGTTTTTGGGACGATTTTGCAGCTGTTTTTCCGTTCGATGCAGCGTTTTTTTGGATGCGTTTGGCAGCTTTTCCCTGCACTTTGGGGACCCTGCGTTGAATGCTGAATTCACTGCAGGGTCAGTGAATTTGACTCCCCAAAGTGCAGGGAATGAAAGAATAACCCTGCTTGCATCATTTATAAGACATTATCTCATTAGGACTAAAATTATCATTTATGATAGATAATAGAACAAATCTGAATGTTGTGAGTGAAATGTTGCCTTGTTTTCTTATATTTGCTACAAAATCATAGACACCGGCCTCTGTCAAAGCAAGTACATCTGTTAATACTGTCCCATATTGATTTAACAACTATGAAACTATCGCGGAATTAATGGGATGTTTTTGGAAGCTGGTATTTTTAATGAGGATATAAAGAAAGAAAATAAAGAATGCAAGTTGTTATGCCGGTATTGATAGGGCAAAGATGAAATAGTGTGCTGTCAATACCGTACCCTTTCTTTAAGGGAGGTCAGTGTTTTATTTTTTTTCTTCAAGCGAGACTGTTAAAAGTGGCATTTTGAAAGATGATACAAGCTGGCTTATATCCTTCTACTTAACAGGGAATGGATGCAAATCTGTTAAAACACTGACACATGGCTGCACGTATATGCGAGCAGGAGCACAGTTTGAAATACGTCCTCATTTGTTTTGCAAAATTACATTGTTTTGATCAAAACATTCTAGAAGACAAATATTTTAACAAGCATCAACATATTTCATCGAACCTGTCATCAATTTTGGAGATAAAGCTTTTCATTTCAAGCTGCGTCCTGGGTAATAGTGTCACGTTTTGTCGTTCCAGCCCTGTCCCCCTGCCCTCTGTATTCGTGTATATTCATGTGCTGGCATTAACCTAGGCTGCTAGTCCTAGGTTGCAGCTTTAGAGGTTAATTGTTTCCTTTCTGCTGCAGCTCACCTGCTGATCATTGTCCTGATCCCCTGCCTATTTAAAGCACTGGGCCCATATCCCATCGCTCTATCATTGTTACAGTTTGCCTGTATCTAGTCTGCTGCTTTCTGAGCTTCCTGCTGTTCTTCTGGTCCTATTCTATATTTTCTTGTTCAGTTTATTTCATTTGGTTTCCCCTGTCTGTCTGCTGTTTCCTCAGTTATTCTAGTGTTCCTGGTTTATGTATATTATTCCTGTATATTTTGTTCATAGTGTTTCTCCCTTGCTGTGTTTTGGTTTTCTGTTTGTTTTATGTATGCTGATTACCTGGTTGTTACCCTTTTGCTTGGCTGACTTCTCTCCCAGTTCTGGATCCCTGGCTTCTGTATTAGGTACACGTTCTGGTTTTTGACTCCTGGTTTTTCTTGACAATTCTAGTGGATGCTCCTTGTCTGTACCGTTGATATATATTTACTCTATATTTACTCCTGTCTCATCTGTATGTCCTTGGACTCTGCACGGCACTGCTGTATTATTTTTTCTAGTATAGATCCGGCTACTCTAAAGACCGGTCTGTCGGATTTAGGGCTGCTTTTCTTGTGTTGTGCAGAAGTCTCTTGTTTATCCTGTGCTGTTTGCTCCTGTTATTGCTGCCAAGAGTGGTATATCTGCTTAAAAGGGCTTTTACCTGATCCAGAGCCTTGCCACACTGCTGTCTGGTGTCGCCAGCGTTACAAATAGATGAAGACATTCTGAAAGATCATATGTCAAGTATCAGGGTCAGGGATAGAATGAACTTTGTGTTGAGTTAGTTCTTTGGTTACAGTACATATATGTGTCATGTAAGTCTGACTGTATAATTGAATTAAAGTAATATTAATAATAATAATTAAAATTAATAACAGAACTTATTAGGATGTGTTCTTTTTTAGAGCAGGGCTTTCTAGAAAGTTCTTTTTTCAGTGGATTATGATCAAATACTCTATTGTACAAATTTTTGGACATAAAATTTGTTGCTGTGTTTGTGTTATATACCAACAGAACTAGTAAATTAACTTTATTCTTGTTATCACAGAAACCTTTTGTACCCATGCTTTTACTTGTTCAGCTACTTGTGGAATTCTCTGCCTGTTGAGGTGGTTGGGTCAGAGACTGTACAGACTTTTAAAGAATGACTGCATGACTTCCTGCAAAAACATAATATTAAGGGCTGTAATATTTAATATGTGGGTAAAAGCTTCTTGATACAAAGAGAAATCCGACACCATTCTGGGGTCAAGCAGGAATTTTTTTCTCAGTGTGTTGCATATTCGGCAAGCACTTCAGACTGGGTTTTTTGCCGTCTTTTGGATCAACAGCAGTAGGTGATGTGTGAAAGGCTGAACCTGATGGACGCATGTCTTTTTTCAGCCTATGTAACTATATAAATTAAAGTACCCTTTTAATCATGAGCTTGCATATGAGGAGTCACGCCGAGATGCGGAAGGAAACAGGCATGATTTGTTCCCAGTATTCCACTGCATGCAGCCTGAGAAAGTCGTAGATCGTGCCTTCCTATACTCCATGGGACCAGACGAATGTACAGAATTTTTTTAGTTTAATTATTTTAAAGTTTTAAGGGATTTATCAAACGTAATCTCACTTAACAACAAGGTGCAAGAGCCAATATTTTTGCAAAATAATTGGTGGAGACAAGAATCATGAGCTACATGGTAATCACCAGCGTACCATAGGGAGCCAGAAGCACGGCTATGCCATGTTTGCATGTCAGGAGGGGCAGCAGGGAGCATTTGACACTGCGCATGTTCGGTGACGGCTCCTCATGACACCGTGCGTATGCACAAGGTTAAGGCTAGGGTCAGATGAGCGCACTTTTTGTGTCCGTCTGACCGCACTGTCCGTTGTAGCTTTTCAAAGGAGCCAATAGAGAACAACACACGAAGCACGTACGCACTTTTTCACTCGCGCGCAACACATGTTGCAACGGACGCCAAAATGGCATCAACGTGAAAAAGCTAGACGGTTGTAGAGAAACAACTGCATACAGTTTTTTTTTTCTTTTTCTCAACATCAGTCAAAATTAACGGATACAAAGTGACCACAATCTCATCAGTTAAAAAGTACGTCCGTTACTGTGCGCAGTCAGTGCGCTCGTCTGACCCCAGCCTAACTTGTCATTGCCGACAGCCACTTTGATTATAGTCACTGGTATTTTCATCCCAAGCAGCGAAAAAGCACGGCACGCCCCTGAATGTAAAAGCTTATTCTTCTCTTGTTAGCTGCAGTATAACAGCTGCTACACAAAGTAGAACGCAAGAAGTGGCAATGATTTAGCCACATGCTCCAGCCTTTAGCTTAACAGTTCCGATGGAATTGTGCCCGTTTTTGTTTGTTTGTATGTTTTTGTTTTCTTGCCAGGGTTGGCAAGAGTGTCCTTTTAAGTAAATCATCGACAGGTGGTAAGAGCAGAAACATTCAGGGATCAGGAGTTTTAATCCAATAGATTTTTTTCCACAGTAAATGTATAATGTCGTGGATGGTAATATGAATCCTTTTGCTATGGCAAGGCTATTTAGGAGAGTGTGGATTTCCACCACTGTGAATTGACATCAATTTCACACAATTGACTCCATTCCCAGTTTAACATTTTGTGGTTAATGTAACATGGGATTTAGCACTCAGGATAGGTAATCCCTTGCTCAAAGGTACCACTCGCCGTCAGTATTCTGAAGGAATAATACTGATTCTGGCCCAAACCCACCTAAGCAATAGGTGGAGCTCCTTGTAGGGTGAAAATAGAATTTAGAATTACTTTATTTAGAGTTTACATTTGCAAAATCACACACAAGGGGATGTGCAGAATACAATGGTAAAACACATCCTGGTGTTTCCATACTGAATAGCCTCCTAATAGCTTTCCCGATCCCGCACACAAACACACCCTGGAATAACAGACAATGGCTGGGGGAGGGGCAGAGAGATCAAGTTTAAGCTAGATCCTGGGGGGTTGGATGGAAACATGTGAAAACAAAAGAATCAGTAACCATTACAAACAGATAACACATAAGGGAAACCGTACAAGCATCAGGAAATAGAGTACAGAAAAGACATACACTCTGTACCTGGTATTGTAGGTCTACAGGTCTATAAAAAAGAAAGGTGAAAATCAGGAGAATTGGCAGGAGAAGAGAACAATCTAGACCAAATAGCCGATTTGGAAAGTGAGGTAAATGGGAGAATTTTTCTGGTTTGGCTATTTTGACCAAGAATTTTCATTCTCCAGTCATTCTCCTGAGTTTCACCTTTCTTTGAATAGACCTGATAGTGTGACCTTAACATAGTAGAGGGCTGGGGAACAATATAACATCAGGCCCACACCTCTCAAACACATCTTTAGGTCCATGTACCACAAGACTCAAGGGATAAATGTACCAGTCAACCTTTTGATCAAAGCTGTGTACTTGAAGGATACAGAAGTAATCTTTGGTGGTTAAGTTAGACAATAAATATAAAACTTCTTGATAAAAAATGCATGTGGCTGAACATATCTCTGTAAGGCAAACCATTTATTGTGGTGGAATGGTTGAAATATGCGTCTAAACATTATTTTTAATATGTGTATTTACTGCTTTCATCTAATGTGCACAAAATTGTGTAAATACTAATTCCTTGGATAAATGTCAAACATTAAAGCCCAAATTCCTCTTGCCTGGACTGATTTGGAGATTCCTAATCCTGGAATTGATTTCCATATATGTTCCCAATTTTAATTACTCAATAGGAAAAATCAGGGGAAATTCAGATACTTTTTCCAAATTTGTACCACAGTAAATAACTCTGCAGGTTTGATTACACGTTTTACTTCTCTGTGATGTTAACTAAGTGTCACTGCTGGCTCATATAACAGAAATATGAGTTTCAAAGCCAGTATTATGAACCGAACAAAGCAAAATATTTGTGAATTTGAGGCAACCTGTCACAGTGAAGGACAACAGGTCTGACAGCAGCTTTCAGAGTGCAGTAAATGCCCATTTATGATTCATCTCCATGCAGGGCTGACATATTATTAAGTTGCTCATGAATAGTTTGACATTTTATTTGAAGAGAAGAGAGTGGCAGAAACTCTTAGAAGTTTGGCGTTTTTTATTATCTGAAGCATAAGTCATTGAAATATTGTTTTGTGTCCACTGGTAGGGAAAAAAAATAAAATATATAAATCTATATATAAACACACAGAATATAAAACAACCAATGTAAACTGCACTCTGCCTAAATATGCTATAAGAGATTTTAAAAACACCTAGGGGATTATTCTCTCATTCCCTGCACTTCCCTTCACTTCAGGAATCAAGTTTCCCCACCATTCACTGGCGAGTCCACGAAGTGCAGGAAATCGGCTGCTGAATGCCGCAAACCCGTCGCTTGCTGCCAACCCGGCAAACATCCACTGCAAACACGCCGCACAGCTGCCGAATGCAGCCGACGAGCACAGCGCCTAGCAGCCTAAGGAGAAAGCCAACAAGTCTCAGTACGGGTAAAAAAAAAAACAATACGATTTAGGCCCGTGTCAGACGAAAGCAGTGATCACGTCTGTGTTGCCGCACAGTTTAACGTCCGTCGTACCATAGAATCATGATCAATAGAGACCCACACACTAAGTGTGTCCGCCCCGAACAGCGCACGCACAACGCACGTGGCACCGGACGCAATTTAGGCAAGAACGTCAAACCGCTAGAACTGATGTGCGGAGTGCA
This sequence comes from Leptobrachium leishanense, assembly GCA_009667805.1. Classification (NCBI taxonomy): domain Eukaryota; kingdom Metazoa; phylum Chordata; class Amphibia; order Anura; family Megophryidae; genus Leptobrachium; species Leptobrachium leishanense. Next base: position 46,482 of record RXON01002671.1, read on the forward strand.
CGACGTCTGCGTGGCGTTCTGTGTGAGTGAGGAGATGTCAGACGGACCGCATTTGCGACGTCCAGTACCTTGACGCACAAAATGGCTTTTCATATCATGTATCGATTTTTAGAATTTTTCATATTAATTTTGGTTCCCGTAGTTCCCTTTTTTTTCCTACGTCCGTCAAGATAAAGGGATCGTGTGAAAAAAACTACTGAACAAAAATGCCTGGAATTTACATAAAAGGTCCTATGAATGATAATATAAAGGTCTGTTACAGAAAAAAGAAAAGCTGCTTTTATAAAAAGGAGAAAAAAAATTTGCCCAAAAAAATGTCTGAAAGATCCTAAAAAAAAATCAATAAATAAGGAGACTATTTACTGCAGAATAAAATTAATGGTTTATTAGATATTGAATTAAAATGGGAATATTTTTAACATTGAAGCCTATGGAATTCGCCTGAATAAACCTGTCGAATGAAACCACCAAACATCAGGGCATTTCAATGACATTTCTCTGCTGTTCGGTGTTCTCTGAATAGATTAACCATTGCTTCTCTATGGGGGATTTTGCTGTCCTCGAACAGGCACCGTATTTCCTGGCAGTTTGCTAAAATATGGTGAACTGCCTGCTCTCTGAATAGCCAAATGGCCAGGAAATGTCACCGTACGGGGAAATTCCCTGTTCGGTAACATTTCGGGGCCAGATCGACTCTCTCTGAATAACCCCTCTAGTTGAGGATATATTTATTAAAATGGATATTTAGTCACACATTGTGATCACAAAATGTTTATGCCCGCTAAAACGTCAATGTACTCCCTATGCTAAACAACAGAATGCCTGCCCTATATATGTAGAGAAAGAGATATGTACAGTATATATTGTACTATAAATGTATAGGTTTGTTTTCATGTGTTTGTTGAAGGATCATGTGACAGCAATTAAGATGTTTGCAGAATATAAATTGTACATTATTTTGAAATTTTGTAAACTTGAATCTGCATGAACTTTTGCTTAATTTTGAGACAATGATATAGAGAAGGGATCCTCTAGTCATCATAACCATGTATTTGTCCTAGTGGGCTGTGATATCCATTCCTTACAAAGTGGGGAGCAGTCTCCCACCTAGAAGGCTATTGATCAGCTAGCTTTGGACACAGCCTTCTAGGATTCTATGCAGCAATACACAGCTAGAGCTGATCATCAGCTATTGCCTCTACAAAAACTGAGTGCTCAGTATACTGACAGCGTCTCCTCTCACAGCCACAGGAAGCGCTGAGGAACTTCCTGGCACTGGAAATAGGTGTACATTTTAAAGGATAGTTTAAAGGGACACTACACCAAAAAAAATGAAATTGGTTATTTATTTTATTTCATGTTGCTGATATCTTCAATGGATTTTGTTTTTCTCATGTTTTTAAGAAAATATATTATTCTATATGTGTCACTGGGTGCATCCATGTTGTGATATTTTGTGTTGTAAGCTGCCCTCACCACGGTATCTTTACAGCACTTGCTCCTGTGTGGCATAGGGCATAGAAATTGAGTGACTAGTTCAAAACTGCAAAATCTGACTCATAAGGATTGCATCCTGTGGGATGTATGCCAAGAACATCACCAAGAGGTAGATTAGAAGCCTTTTACTGTATGTCAACTGTCAGATCTCATTCAGCTGCCATCTCGTATCTTAAGTAACTTAGACAATACAATAGATCTCCTGCAGCATTGTCTAAACATTAAGCCCTCCACCCCATTGCCTCTTCACTGCTGCTTTATCCTTCCTCACAGCTGTGAAGTGAGACTTTTGCTAAGATTTTGTTAAATGTTACATCATGGGAAAAATCCACAAAATGTAAACAGGAGATAAAACTTAACTTCCCTTTTCCTTTTGGTACGCAGTTACTACAAACAAAACAAAAAAAACAGCAGTAGGTTTTTTATAATAATTTTTTTTAAAATGCACAATTAATCTAGTTACAGTTTATGTTAGTGAAAGTGTTCAAATATAGGAATAAGAGTCAACATGGGTCAGGCGGCTTTTTAAACCTTGATTATTCCGTTAGCAAACGAGGCTTGTGAACACCCTTCACAATATTCTATGTGTTCCTTATACATTCCTTATACATACTTGAAAACGAGAGAAATCTCAATGTATTCTTCCTGGTAAAATACTTTGCAAATAAATAAATAAATATGTTAATATATTGCACTTTCTCTGTCACATTATCTGTATGCAACTGAGTTATGTGTAAGATTTCTGAATAATGCTCCTCCTGGTATATTTCTGATTTTATAATGGCACGCTTTGTTATAAAATGTAAGTATCCACAACTCCTTATACTTGTGGGTCGATAATACCAGCTCAGTTAACAGCTAGTCTTTTTATTGAAATTCAGATTCACAATGATCCGGCCTAATAATACCAGCAGCGGCGCCGTGCACTACTGCTAGATTTCCCTCATGGAGTCTATAGGACTC
>RXON01002672.1:0-20467 GCA_009667805.1 Leptobrachium leishanense
TCTCAGCAGTTGCCAGATCATGGTTATCCATACCTGAGCTCCTTGTACCTGACTGCTATATTGAATTAACCCGTTATTGACCTCTGCTTGTTTCTGACTATTCTGCCTTCTGTTGCCCTAGACCATTTTCTTGTACTACACCACTGCTCTTATTTCGACCCGGCTATTCCATTTGACCATTCTGAACTCTGTATTCCTGATTCTGGCTCGGCTGACTACTCCCTGTGTTGTTAACCCTTTCTGTCTAGCTAGTTTACCTGGCCAATTCTAAGGACCAGACAGTTAGAGATCTTTCACGGCTACTCTGTTGGTAGCTTCTGGGCTCTGTGGAGTGTTGGGCGTTAAGTACTGCGTGGTGGGATCTGGGAACCGTGACATGCAAGAGACGAGTGCCATTCAGACACCTCCTCATCGTCTTGCACCCATGAAACACCACCACCCAGGAAGAAGCGGGCCAGCAACATGGCATTTGACGAGATGTTGGAGCTGGTCCGGATCTTTGACAGACGAGATTACGACTGCCGTAAGGGCCCTTACGGCAGAAAGAATAACGCAAGAAAGGACCGTATCCTCGATAAGGTTCGCACCACCATCCTGGAGCTGTTCGGGAAGGACCGGACGAAGGACCAGCTCTGAAAACGCTGGTCCGACCTCAAGGTACGCGAGGAGGAGCAGCTGAGGCGCATCCGGCGTGTCATAGCCAAACGTAAGTGTCATGTTATTTTGTAAAGCGCTGCGCAAACTGTTGGCGCTATATAAATCCTGTATAATAATAATAATGTGCTTGCATGTGCTAATGTGCACAGAAATACGTTGATTTATCTAGTCCTTTTTTCATGCAATGTGATTGTGTATAGCTTTGCGTTTTCACAACTCATCATACATGCATTTTTGCCATAGCTCTTCTTTTTTGTGATTTTACGGATTCGTGAAAATTGTGACATTTGATGTATGTAGATGAAGTTACAATGCTGGATTTCTTTTGGCACTGTGTGTACTGTAGTGTGCTGGGGGGGAGGTTGTTGTGATTGAGTGATGCATACAAGATGACCCACAGCTTGCCCAATATTGGCTCCCACCTGCGCATCAATAAATATCTCTGCGTCTCTGCTAAGTGGTAGGATGGGACATGTAGTTCTTCTGAAAGTGCATCCAAACAGAGCTGCGTTCAATACATCCTCAGCAGCTGCTGAATTGTTGCAGCGCAGCAATTCAGTTTGCTGCAGCAGTGTCATTATAGAACGCTTTAGATGCAAATTTCAAAACAAAATGGTGGATTTCTGTTGTTTCTGCAATATCCGCAGTTTTATTCGCAGAAACTGAAAGTGAAACTGAGGCTGAGGCCTTCTATAAAATAACTAAAAGCCGTCGCACAATACGTTTTGTACGCACACAACACAAATAATAGTTTTTATTGAATAAACGTAATGTTTACTTCTGAAAAAAATATATAATTGAACGGTAATATATGCCTGTGCAGAGGAAATAAATAAATATTTTGTGACTTTAGACCTATGAGATGGGAGTAGTGTTGTGGGTCAAGCTGGTAGTGGGGTAGTGGAGGGGTGTCGCAATACTTTCGGCAATATATTGTATAGATATACCATTTTTTCCAGTCTGCATTATTTACGTGTTATTTTTTGGATTTGGCAGAAGACAGGAAGAAGGCAGCATCTGCCCCGGCGGGCACCAGTGCCCCAGTGGAGGAGGAGGAGCCACGGGCGACCACCAGCGCTGGTATATACTGTTTTATTTTGCAACGACTTTTGGTCAAAAACAGAAACATTTTTTGTTTACTGTATTTTCATTTAATTTTTTTATGTATAGCACAAGAGGAGCAGGAGGAGGAGCGCGATGGAGAGAGGGAGCCGGAGCCGCAGCAGGAGGCCGCGAGTCCAGGTTTTTTTTTTTTTACTGTTGTATTTTGCATCGACTTTTGTTCAAAAATAAATCAGTTTTGTTGTTTACTGTATTTTTTATTTCTTTAATTTCTTAGATATAGCACCGGATATGCTGACGGTGGTGGTGGGGGAGGAGTCGGAGGAGGAGTCGGAGCCTCAGGAGGCCCCCAGCACTGGTATATACTACTGTTATATTTTTTCAAGACTTTCAGTCAAAAATAGAAACCTGCTTTACTTACTGTATTTTCCTTCTTTCATTTATTGGATATATAGAAGGAGAAGCCAGACCAGACACGTCCTCCAGTGTCAGGATAATAAATCGGGAGGTTATCGGCGAGCTACGCCTGGCTGTTACGACCATCGATGCCATCCAGGAATTGCGGGAGCATATAAGCAATGCCGCTGACATCCTGGAGCGGCAGTGAGACCAGCCTCCTCCTCCCCTATGTTTGTTTGTGCCCCAGTTGGACTAGATCAAGCAACGTATTTCTGTGCACATTAGCACATGCAAGCACATTATTATTATTATACAGGATTTATATAGCGCCAACAGTTTGCGCAGCGCTTTACAATATAACATGACACGTACGTTTGGCTATGATGCGACGGATGTGCCTCAGCTGCTCCTGCTCGCGTGCTTTGAGGTCGGACCAGCGTTTTCGGAGCTGGTCCTTCGTCCGGTCCTTCCCGAACAGCTCCAGGATGGTGGTGCGTAGCTTGTCAAGGATACGATCCTTGCGGGTGTTATTCTTCCTGCCGTAAGGGCCCTTACGGCAGTCATAATCTTTGTAATCAAAGATGCGGACCAGCTCCAACATCTCCTCAAATGCCAGTAATTATCTCAAGTGAACCAATATTCTGCACAAGATGGTCGCCTGGCTTACAATGGCGGCCATCTTCCAGTCTATTCCACTACACTATGTTTGTTTGTGTTGTTTGTGTCCCTGTTGGGCAGTTTGCCATCCTTGGCATGTTCCCTTCCCTTCCCCATGTTGTAAATAAATTTTATATTTTTTCTATATTTTCCTGTTTGTGTGCGTTGCTTTTCCTTACTTAATAAGTTAATATGTATTGCTTGGTTTCCACACTGTAAAATTATATGTACATAAATTTATTGACATTTCTATGGACCCTTTGTCATAAATTTGTCAACATATTTGTGGCCATGAATGTGACTGTGCACATTCTACACTTCCTGCCTGGCCAAAAAATGTCACACACTAACACAACCTTGTTGTAAGGCCTTGAGATTTGATTACCGACGTGGCCTGGTTTTGTTAAGCTTAGGCAATGTCACAACAACACGGATTTTTGTCCACAGTCACATTCATTGTATAACCAAGAATTTATCAAAAAATATTGATGGCAGCACTGCGTGAAGTCTTCTCCGACACAACCCAAAGATCCTCAGTGCGGCTCAGGTCTAGTTTATTTGTCCCTGTTTGCAGCTTCACGCAACACCTCCTCCCAGCTATGAGCTCTCTCTCTCCCACCGCTGCCGCTAAGACGCTGCCCGCCAACATGGTCACGTCTTTGCAGGAAGACAACAGCGTGGGGGAACGGCAGCTGCCGACAGTCCCAAGACCTCGTCACAATGACGTCAGTTCTGGAGTTAACCCCTAACTGCGACCAATGGTGGAGATAGGGGGTTCCAATGAACCCGCTATCTCCCGATCCGCGGCAGCTATCGGTTGGTTAATGTTTGGTATCTTTGGATCGACCAGAGCATGGCCTTTCCAACAATACCAAACATGACAATGTTAAAAATTATAAAAAATTAAAATATAAAAAAAATAAACAGGTGTTTTGTTAATGCAGCAATATTGTTGCCATTTCAATTATAATGTGAACAATGATGCTGCACTAAGGATTTTTGTATGGGGTGCGTTTGTTAAAAATAGTGTAATTTTCACCCAAAAAAATATAACAAGTCCCCTTTTCAATTTTTTTTAACAAACGCAACTCCAATATAACCGCAAACACTCGCATGTTAAAATGTGAAAAAAACACTTTACACCTTGTAAAACAAATATTGAAAATTCTAATTTTATTGCATTTTTTGTTATAATATACAGACAGGACATGACGCATACATATGATAATGATATATTATGAATCATCTGCCGAGTCTGCCGGAAAGAACGATATATAACATGTCTGGGTCATATTATAAAATAAGGCTTCAAAAAAACGCGATTAAACAAGAGGAGCGAAACTGTTAAAAATTAGCTCAGCAGCAGACCGCAGTGCCGCACACAGGCGTGAAGGGAAGCCGTGAAATGCCTCAGCAGCGAAAGGGTTAATTAATTTTTTTGTCTGTTTTAAATCATTTTTTTTTTTTATTTGTTTCAGATCATTTTGATCAACTATTTTTCCGTTTTAAAACCTTTTTGTTCTGGTTTTTATTTTTAAAGTCAGACCATTCGGGGCAGTTTAGCGTTTTTTAAATCGTTTTGTTCATTTTTTTTTGTTCCTTGGCTTTCATACCATTTTTTTAATGTGATTAAATAAAGTTGTGAAATGTATATTCATAAGAAAAAAAGGATCTTTATTTAATAAAAAAAAAACACGATAGAATCGCCAGAATTATCGTATCGACAGAATGAATTATCGGATCCGAAAAACAAACCAAAAATTTATTATAAAAAAATATATAAAGTATAAAAAAGTAAACCATAGTAGTTTACATCAAAACGAATAGTTAGATAGCTTTGAAAGGAGGAGAACAGACGTTCCGAAAAAACGAAAATTTCCGAAATCACGAAAAGTCGATACAAAAAACGAGCAAAGTGACACGAAAATACGAAAAATGGTCGAGGAGAACAGACGGTCCGAAAAAACGAAAATTTCCGAAATCACGAAAAGTCGATACAAAAAACGAGCAAAGTGACACGAAAAATGGTCGAGGAGAACAGACGTTCCGAAAAAACGAAAATTTCCGAAATCACGAAACGTCGATACAAAAAACGAGCAAAGTGACACGAAAATACGAAAAATGGTCGAGGAGAACAGACGTTCCGAAAAAACGAAAAGTCCCGAAATCACGAAAAGTCGATACGAAAAATGGTCGATATTCCGAAAAAAAATGTACACGAAAAACGAGTCGAACCGAATCGAAACAGAAATCGGTCGAAACGAGCCGAATTGAAAAGTTTAAACATCCGAACAAATCGAACCGAAAAAAAAAAAAAAAGTGCACAAGCCTAGTCTCCTAAAGAAAGGCCACCGACGCTCTCTGTGCCCACAGTTCGCGTAGTATCTTTTTTCGTTTCTCTGGTGTGTTTAAGCCTCTAACATTATAAGAGACAAGGTGTAGTGAACCCGGAGCATACATTTGCTCAGCTAGCTGAAGTGTGGGGTGGGTGTGAAAAAAAGGGGTGGGGAAAGTGGAAAAAAAGGTAAGAAAAGAAGTAAAAATATGAAAAGTTGTGAAAGAGATATAGACGCCAAGGGACAGAAGGTGGCGTAGATAATGAGGCAACTGGTGAACCAAGGAACCAAATTCCGGAGAGTCTAAGAGTCCCGCCGGAATATCCCCTGGGGAAAAATCACCGAACCTCGCGGGGGTAAGTGGTGGTCAGCAATCCAAGAAGATTATTCTCAATAGCGGCTGGGTGGAGTAGAGGTAATGTCACTGCTCTGCATGGAGAGAGCCTGTGGAGTCATGGGTTCGATCCCAGTGAGCACCTCTCCAGTAAGTATCCTTGGCAAGACCCCTAACGGTACATACTCACCACCCAGGACATACTTGAAAACGAGAGAAATCTCAATGTATCCTTCCTGATAAAATCCTTTCACAAAAAAATAAAAAAAAATAGAGGAATAATAAACTGGCAGACTAAGCAATGAACCCAATGGGACGGTTATAGTCCCGCTTAGAAAAAAAGGGAAAACAAACCTCAACTAAGAACAAGTGGGAAAGAGGGAGTACTGTAACGTACCAATCGCTCCAGGGAGAGAGTTATAAAATTCCCATGAGCACCCCCCAAGTTGTGACTCCGGTGGGCAATCAATCGATCTAATGTGCAGAGAGCGGAGAGGTTGAGCTGTTGAGGAATGTTTCAAAAGGTAAATTCGGTCACATACTGGTGACTTCAGAGGAAAACCTCTAAGGGCTGGGGAAGAGGGAGAGATTTTAAAAAAACCCAGTAAGCGTGGACACCGCATCATATGAAGCATGTAAACCCAAAATTGAAAAATTACTTTAACGTCCCATCCTACAAGAGGACGGAAACAAAAACATTAGGCGTGGACAGCGCCGCGCACGGAACATGCAAACATCAAGCTAAAAAATAAATAAATATTTAAATGTCTCATATAGCATATAGGCGCAAACATCGTATAGCAGGAGACTGGCAAACGGCAATATATGCGGCCGCAAAAGTTGATATTTAAGCGATTCAACTATATGTATGACGGAATGGAAAACACAACTTGTGAATAATACACGTTCCGAAGTGAAGAGGTGTCCATAAACCTGGAAATGGGAGAAATAAAAGAAAATAAAAAAAAAAACACAAAGGGGGGGGGGGAAAGGGGTGACCTCTGCTCACAGAATTTTGTTTCAGTCTTCTGAAATCGCTTACGTTCATCGAGCGCAGTTTGAGTAAATCAGACCAAATTTGATCTGTATCCCAGCAATAAAAGTACTCTGATGTCCCCATTAGCATTGTCCACAAATAACCCCCTCACCTCCCACAACCCCATCGGGCTTTCTCGCTGTGGTGTGAGGATCTCGTCTAAGAATAGTGACATGAAACTCCAAGTGAAATAAAAGGAAAAATGTTATGTACCAGTATAAACGGGGGTGTTTCTAGTTATCCCATGTGGAAAAGAAAGATCTTCTGCTGCTCTTGGTAGAACAGTACCCACAAGGGGGAAGGGAGGCGCCGGATCAGGCCCTGATCGGTAACGTTATCCTCGACCCAATACCGTAGACTGATTCAAGCAAATGAAAATCTAATGGGGCTATCAACACCAAATTAAGATGGTACGATTTTGGCATGGTTATTTCTTCTGCCCATTAATGTGCCACCGTCTCGGTTTGTTCCAAACGCTGTCTGCGAAGGCGGGATCGATTGCGACGTGGTAATGGGGCTTCACGGCTCACCTGATGCCTAAAAATCGAAGGTCTCCCAGTTCGTTCGTGATTGCCATGGCCTGAAGGTCCAGCGATCTCAAAAAGTATGGGATGTCTTGGGGGGGTACGAATGACCAGATTCTTATTATCATATCATACTGTCAGGGACAACGGGAACCCCCAGTGATACTGAATCCGCTTTTGCTGCAGTGCTTGAGTAATCGGGCGTAACATTCTGCGCGCCTGGAGTGTAGAGGGGGACAAGTCATTAAAGATGCCAATTTGTGCCCCGTGATGCTCCCACTCAAGTTGAGAGCGGGTAGCTAAATAAATTCTCTCCTTCAAAATAAAAGAAGTGACGCAGCATATTATATCCCTAGGAGGTGCCTCTGGGGATTCCGGCAGTGGGCGAAGGGCACGGTGTGCTTGGGCCAAGTCCTCGGTAGTCACCTCAAGGGAGCCCAGTAAAAAATTAAACAGCCCTACCAGATAAATGCGTGTAGCCGTTTCTGTCTCTGGTACTCCTCGGATTCTTAGATTTTGGGTCCTCGATCGGTTGTCCACATCATCTAGCCTCCGCCAGACACCAGAAAGATCAGGAGACGGACCTGCGGTCCCAGCCTCATGTTCGGCCGCACATGCCGCCGCATGTTCTAGGCCTGTTACTCGGGCCTCCACGGATTCCACTTCTGTTTTAAGGCTGGCAATGTCACGTTGCAACGAATCTCATGAATTTCACAAATGTCGGCTCTCGTGGGCATTTCTGCCAGGAACTTTTCGATCTGCTGTGAGGCCGCACCTAAATCCGGCAGAGAAAACTCTGATCCGGAGGGGGAGGACGCCATCTTAGGTGATTGAGAGCATGGAGGTGAAGCTTCTCTCGGGGCGAAATACTCCTCTAGGCGAGTTGTTTGAGGGTGGGAACGTGCCCTCGGTGTAGCTACGGTCGAGTCACGCTTTTTCCCCCTTCTCATAGCGGGATTTCTCTGCATATAGTGCGTGGGTTCTTTTAGTCTGCACAGAGCTCCTCTAGTGTGCGACCATCTTGTCTTGCCGCCAAACCACGCCCCCCTCTTTTCTTTTTTTAATTCTGGATCTTTTTTCACATTTTATCAAAGCCTTCGCGGGTTTCATATTCTATGGGTTGCACATGTTAAAAAAATTAGAACTGGGAACACGTTACTTTATTTTTCTGAGAAATTATGTGATTTTAGCTAAAACCGAAAAAAAAAAATATCCGTGCAGCATCATTGTTAATATTATAATTGAAATGGGATGATGAAATGATTTTTTAAAAATAATTTTTTACTTGTAACATGGTCATGCTCTTGCCTTTCCAATGAAACCAAACAGGACCCTCTAGCAGCCACCGATCGGGCGATACGGGGGGTCCAAAGGACCACCCTATCTCCTCTATAGGGTTTCCAGAGGGAAACCCCTTGGCAGCTAAGGGTTAATTCTCAGTCAGTGGGTGGGGAGAGGCCCAGAGGCTTGGCTGACATCTAAGATCGTGGACCGGCACCTCAGGGGTTAAAGAGAGGCAGTGTGACCTTTCCAGCACTGCCTCTCTTTTACTAATATCTCCTCTCGCTTGGGATCCAAAGGACCCCTCCTTCCTTTCAGGCGCCCTTTACCAGGGGGGACCTGAAACTGACATCATAGTGCCCACCACGATGATGTCAGTGCGCCGGGAGGGTGTTTAAAAGCAGGATCTGACTAGTCAGACCACCGCAGGACCCCAGAAGGAAAGCCCCCTGCAGCAGATGACATGTGGGGAGCGTCCTCTACATATAGTGCAGGAATCCCCTTGACGTTCCCCACATGTCTTCTGCTGTGAATTTCTTAAAGCATCTTTCCCCTAGTAAGCTTTGTGAGATGTGATTACTGGTCCCTGGAGTCGTTTAGTTGTTCTCTCTCTGCTGCTTGTCAGCGCTTACTGAAAGATAATTGACAGATATATATATATATTCATACAGAAAATTTAAAAATATTTAAATATTGAGATTTCAAATACACATCTTAGGCAATATACCCCCTTTCAAGCTTTCAAATAATATCTGTACATAGGCTTTTCTTTAAAGAGTATGTGGACTATGGAAAGTTGATGAGAACCAGACTTCCTTTGTAAGCTCTCTTTATGAAGTGTAGAAGAAAAGCCCGTGAAAATCTTGTATGCCAGAATATAGAAAAACGTCTCTGAACCATATATGGTAATAATAAGTGCCTGTGTGCTGACTGTGTTGGTCAAACTCTGACGTGGAAATATATCTGCATACTGACTGGCTATAAGTTGTTTGAATTCTAATAAAAAGATCTGTCTGAACAAAGACTAGTCAGACATGATGAAAGCTGCACATTGTGTGTAGTTGATTTTAACGTCTTTGCTATAGCGTGCGCAGCGTCATAGAAACATAGAAACATAGAAAACTGTCGGCAGATAAGAACCTTTCGGCCCATCTAGTCTGCCCAATTACATGGATACTTTACCTGGATTTATCTTCTGTTTAGGATAGCCTTATGCCTATCCCATGCTTGCTTAAATTCAATTACTGTTTTGGCCTCTACCACTTCTACTGGAAGACTGTTCCATGTATCCACCACCCTCTCAGTAAAATAATGCTTCCTGATGTTACTTTTAAACCTTTGCCCCTCTAATCTAAGACTATGTCCTCTTGTTTTGCTATTTTGTTTCCTTTTAAATATACTCCCTTCCTCTACCTTGTGGATTCCCTTTACGTATTTAATGTTTCTATCATATCTCCTCTGTCTCGTCTTTTTTCCAAGCTGTACATGTTAAGATCATTAAGCCTTTCCTGGTAACTTTTCTCCTTCAAGCCGTACACCATTTTAGTAGCCCTTCTCTGAACTCTCTCTAAGATGTCTATATCCTTCTGGAGATACGGTCTCCAGTACTGCACACAGTACTCCAAGTGAGGTCTCACCAGTGCTCTGTACAGTGGCATGAGCACTTCCCTTTTCCTACTGCTAATACCTCTCCCTACACAACCAAGCATTCTGCTAGCATTTCCTGCTGCTCTATTACATTGACTACTTACCCTTAGATCCTCTGAAATAATAACCCCTAAATCCCTTTCCTCAGATGTATCAAATATTCTATATTCAGCCCTTGGGTTTTTACGTCCCAGGTGCATTATCTTGCACTTATCCACATTAAAACTCAATTGCCACAACTCCGACCATTTTTTTAGTTTACCTAAATCATTTGTCATTTGGCTGATCCCTCCAGGAACGTCAACCCTGTTGCAAATCTTTGTGTCATCAGCAAAAAGACATACTTTTCCATTAATACCTTCTGCAATATCACTAATAAAAATATTAAAGAGAATGGGTCCAAGTACTGACCCCTGAGGTACCCCACTGGTAACAAGACCTTGCGCTGAATAAACTCCATTTACCACAACCCTCTGTTGCCTGTCACTCAGCCACTGCCTAATCCAGTCAACAATATTGGAATCCAAGCTCAAAGATTGCAATTTATTGATAAGCCTTCTATGCGGAACAGTATCAAAAGCCTTACTGAAATCTAAATAAGCAATGTCTACTGCACCACCTGTGTCTATTATTTTTGTTACCGAATCAAAAAAATCAATAAGATTAGTTTGGCATGATCTCCCTGAGGTAAACCCATGTTGTTTCTGATCCTGTAATCTATGTGTTTTTAGATGTTCAACAATCCTTTCCTTTAACATGGTTTCCATTAATTTCCCCACTACTGACGTAAGACTAACTGGCCTATAGTTCCCCGATTCCTCCCTACTACCCTGCTTGTAAATGGGCACAACATTTGCTAATTTCCAGTCTTCTGGGACGACTCCTGTTAACAAGGATTGGTTAAATAAATCTGTTAACGGTTTTGCGATTACATCACTGAGCTCTTTTAATAATTATGGGTGGATCCCATCAGGCCCCATTGACTTATTTGTCTTTACTTTAGACAGCTGCTGTAGAACCTCCTTCTCTGTAAACTCATATGTAAATGTCTCGTTAGTGTTTCCTCCTAACTGAGGTCCCTTTCCTTCCTTTTCTTCTGCAAAGACTGAACAAAAATATTCATTGAGGCAGTCAGCGAGACTTTTATCCTCTTCTACATACATACATTCCTTTGTTTTTAATCTAACTAATCCTTGTTTTACTTTTCTTTTCTCGTTTATGTATCTAAAAAATGTTTTGTCCCCCTTTTTTACTGACTGAGCTATTTTCTCTTCTGCGTGTGCTTTGGAAGCTCTTATAAATTGCTTTGCCTCTTTCTGCCTAATCTTATAGGTTTGCCCAATCTTCTTCACTCTGAGTTGTTTTATAATTATTGAATGCTGTCTTTTTGTTCTTCACTATTTTGGCCCCTTCTGCCTTGTATGAGAAGGAACTTGCAGAGGTTTTTGGAATTCCTGTTGTGGGAATTATAAAGAATGATTTGATTAGTTTAATTTATTTTATAACACTTACAATGCTACATTCAGTGTCACACGCAGGGGCACATGGGAAGGAGCCATGTTAACCCCCTTCACTACCAAGTGATTTTTACATTTTTGATTAATTATATATAAACATTTGGGAATATTCCCAGTGTATTCCTTACTGTAATAACCTTTGTGGCAGGAGGATGTCACCTCCTGGCCAAAAGGAGTTACTGCAATGCTGGTCTCTGTGTAGATTCAGCTGGAGAGCTGTCATTCAGACGTGATCCTAAACTGATTATTAAAGGGGGCGGGAAATGTTCCAGGAAATATGAAGTTTATTAATATCACACATAATATTAGAATAATAGAATAAAATTTGGTTTGTTTTGGCAGATTTTGACTTGCAGGTATTTTGTATTCAAAAGCATTTCGGAACACATTGTTTGACGTTTAAAACTAGCGCTGCATTAAACTGTAGAGAAGCACTTTTCATGTTACTCAAAAGGAACAGAACTTTTAAAAAAAAAACTCACATAATATGGCAGCCCTTTTCATGCATTGCACAAAACTCCTAAAAACGTTCACAATAATAAAGTATTTCCCGGTCATACAAATAGTGCATTTATATTTGGATCCACCTGAAAAATTCTAATGACAATGTGTGTCAGTTTGCAGCGTGCAATGCATGAAAAGGGCTGCCCTTTCTATATTTCATACAGTGTAAGTTTGCAACGTGCAGTGCATGAAACGGGCTGCCCTTTCTATATTTCATACAGTGAGTGCAAGTTTGCAGTGTGCAATGCATGAAAAGGGCTGCCTTTCTATATTTCATACAGTGTAAGTTTGCAACGTGCAGTGCATGAAAAGGGCTGTCCTTTCTAGATTTCATACAGTGAGTGTCAGCTTGTAGTGTGCAGTGCATGAAAAGGGCTGCCTTTCTATAACAGTAATGTTTTTAAATGTTTTGTCTATGAGCATGACATAAAAGGTGTTGCCGCACAGTATAATGCAGTGATATTGTTTTATACATTAAAGGAACACTCCAATCAAAAATCCCCCCCCCGGTTTTTTAACAATAAACTACACCTATTCCCTCAATAAATAGGTAGGGATTATTATTATTATTATTTTTTTAATGTAATACTTACCCTAAAATCCACTTGTTTCCAACGGCGTCTTTTTTTTTTCTTTTATACTCACCTCCCTCTTCCGCTCCCGTCCTTCTAACTTTCACTTGGCGAAGGTTTATGTGAGAAGCGCGCATGCGCGCCTCTCACGTAAGCCAGCCAATCAGCAGGCTTCCTCCCGGCTCCATCTTCTTGGATTAGTGTTGCGCGCAAGAGGATGCGCGCAACACTAATCCTCAGCCGCTGCCGCCAGCTAGTGCGGCGAGTTGGAGACATCATCGCGCTGAAAGCTGAAAGCGCGATGACGTCTCCTACTCGGCAATAGTCGGCAGAAGCGGGAAATATGATTCCCGCTCTGCTGACTGACAGCTGGGAGGGCGGAGTAAAGTCTTCCTCGTCTCTCAGCTGTTTTCAGCTGGTTCAGCCGATCAGCTGAGCGGAGGGAGGGGGGACAGACAAGGGCATACTCAGGTGGTCATGTTGCCTAGAGTATCCCTTTAAGCTTCTCTGGATTTTTTGAAACATTTGATCAGAATATATTCGTTAACCCAGTGGTTCCCAATGGTGGTCCTCAAGTCCCCCTAACAGGTCAGGTTTGCAGGATATCTGAAGTAGGGATGACCCGAACACCCATGTTCGGTTCGCATTCGAACAATTTCAAAAGTTCGAGTTCGAAAGCAAACACGAACCGAACTCAAAACAAGTCAATGGGGCTGAAAATTCTGTTTTTAGAGTGCCCTCCAAGAGGACATATATGCAAGATATTTGCCATAAAAGGTGTATGGGGTCCGGGTAGTGCCCTGGGGGACAGGAAACAAGGACAAAAAGTTAAAAAAAAGTTTTTAAAGGAACAGTGAGTTTTCCAGGAAATAAGGGTTAAAAATAAAAACGAAAAATTCCTTCAAATATCGTGCCTAGGAGGTCCCCATAACCTGCCCTTGAAGTGGCGGATTTTTCGGATGTACATTTAAAAACAAAAAAATTACATTTTAAATGACGGTAAATGGTTTTCCTTTAATATATTCACAAACAACTGCTTGGGGCGGCAGCCTGTATGAAAAGACATTTTAGGACACGCAGAACACGTTTAGTGAAATTTTTGGGCTAAATTATGGTGAAATTTATGCAGGCTTTGGATGAAAGTAACAATAGGTGCTTTAAAATTGGGCCTTTAGTGTTGGCAACAGTGTCGTCACACCGTAACCCCTCTGTGGTATTGTGGAAGAGTGCAGGGTTGGACCTTGCGGACCAATATTAAAATGATAAAAATCTGGTAATATAGGCGTCAGTGTCAGTGCACCCAAATATTGTTCCTTTGGTGGCAGCAAGTGCCTTCACACCGTAACCCCATTGTGGAAGAGTGCAGTGGTGGAGGTTTTGTGAATACAGAAGAGATCCCCAATCTATTCCGTTAGGTCAGCATCAGGGATGAGCCGAACACCCGAGTTCGGTTCGCATTTGAACTTGAACTTTTCAAAAGTTCTAATTCGAACTCGAACTCAATGCAAGTCAATGGAACTCAAAGTTCGATTTTTAGAGTGGCCTCCAAGAGGGCATATATGCTAGACATTTGCCATAAAAGGTGTATGGGGTCCGGGTAGTGCCCTGGGGGACAGGAAACAAGGACAAAAAGTAAAAAAAAAGTTTTTACAGGAACAGTGAGTTTTCCAGGAAATAAGGGTTAAAAATAAAAACGAAAAATTCCTTCAAATATCGTGCCTAGGAGGTCCCCATAACCTGCCCTTGAAGTGGCGGATTTTTCGGATGTACATTTAAAAACAAAAAAATTACATTTTAAATGACGGTAAATGGTTTTCCTTTAATATATTCACAAACAACTGCTTGGGGCGGCAGCCTGTATGAAAAGACATTTTAGGACACGCAGAACACGTTTAGTGAAATTTTTTGGCTAAATTATGGTGAAACTTATGCAGGCTTTGGATGAAAGTAACAATAGGTGCTTTAAAATTGGGCCTTTAGTGTTGGCAACAGTGCCGTCACACCATAACCCCTCTGTGGTATTGTGGAAGAGTGCAGGGTTGGACCTTGCGGACCAATATTAAAATGATAAAAATCTGGTAATATAGGCGTCAGTGTCAATGCACCCAAATATTGTTCCTTTGGTGGCAGCAAGTGCCTTCACACCGTAGCCCCATTGTGGAAGAGTGCAGTGGTGGAGGTTTTGTGAATACAGAAGAGATCCCCAATCTATTCCGTTAGGTCAGCATCAGGGATGAGCCGAACACCCGAGTTCGGTTCGCATTCGAACTTGAACTTTTCAAAAGTTCTAATTCGAACTCGAACTCAATGCAAGTCAATGGGACTCAAAGTTCGATTTTTAGAGTGGCCTCCAAGAGGGCATATATGCTAGACATTTGCCATAAAAGGTGTATGGGGGTCCGGGTAGTGCCCTGGGGGACAGGAAACAAGGACAAAAAGTAAAAAAAAAAAGACGTTTTTAACCCCTTCACTGCTGACGACATGTAGGACACGTCTTCAGTTACTCCCTCTGTATGCTGAGGAGGACGTGTCCCACACGTCATCAGCTTTGCGGGACCCCCGGCAGAGATACTCACCTCTCTGTATGGGGTCCCGCGGGGTTCTGACTTCAGCGTCCTCAGACGCTGAAGTCAAGCTCCTCCCGACGTAAATTACGTCATCGAGCCATACGTGATGACGTCATTTCCAGGCGACCCCCGGCCAGGGCCAGTGCAAGCATTTTTATCTAGTCAGACGAAGGTGCATTTTGGTGCCCCCCCATCCGTGTCATGTCAAGCCAATCAGGATAGAGGTGCCATGATAATCTCTATATATATATACACATATATACTGTATATATACACATACACACACTAGGGTTGCTCAGATAAGTATATTTGCCCCCAGATCACATGTGGATATATTTGCCCCCAGATTACATGGGTATATATTGCCCCAGCTGATATGGATATATTTGCCCCCAGCTCACATATGGATATATCTGCCCCCAACTCTCACCTGCTGCGAGGCCCCCCAGGCTACGCCGGCATTCCTCATGGTGGCGAGCGGCCGCTGACATGATGCAGCTTTGCCGCTCGCCGGGCGGGAACCACATGACCAGCGCAGTCGCATTCTCGCGAGATCGCGCGAGGCGCTGGTCAGGTGGTTCGGCCCCTAGCGCTGCGCCGGGTCTCCCTGGCCAACCAAGATGGCGGTGCTCGGAACTGGGGAATTCCGCTAGCGCTGGCCCTGCCCCCGGCAATGCCGGGATATCGCCTGGAAGGAAGGGAGGGGATCCGTTCGGATCCCTCTCCCTCCCGATCGGGAGGTCCCACAAAAAAAAAAGCCAGGCACCGCTTAAAAGGGGAGAGTCTCCCCTTTTAAGCAGTGCCTGGCTTTAACCCCTTGCGGCGGCGAAGTGCGGCCTAGCTCCGGTGTGGGCCCCGGGTCCCCCCTCACTGCCTGACGTCCTCACGCATAGCATAATGACGTCAGATAGCCGGGGAACTCCTAGCTGCCTTGAATCCCCTGGTGGAGATAGGGGGTTCATTTGAACCCCGATATCTCCAGAACCATGGCAGCTAGGGGGTCATGGAGGGTGTCAATCGAAAGGCCGGTGCATGATACCCAACATGACCAGGTATAAAGTAAAAATAAATAAAAACCATGTATTTTCTTTTGTGGGTTATTTTTATTAATGCAGTAATATTGTTCACATTTCAAATATAATGTGAACAATGCTGCACTAATGATTTTTTTCTATGGTGTGCGTTTGCTAAAAATCACATAATTCCCCCCAAAAAATTTAATAAGTCCCCATTTCTAATTTTTGTACAAGCGCACCCCATAGAAAAACCGCAAATGTTCATGTGATAAAAGGTGAAAAAAAACACTTTACACGCTGCAGATGATTAAAAATTCAAGTTTTATTGCATTTTTTGTTATAATATACAGGCAGAACATGACATATACATATAAAAATTATATATTATGGATCTGCCGAGTCTGCCGGAAAGAACGATATATAATATGTCTGGGTCGTATAACAAAATGTGGCTTCAAAATCGCGTTTAAACATGATGAGTGAAAGCGGTAAAAATTAGCTCAGCACACAGCAGTGAAATGCCTCAGCAGTGAAAGGGTTAAAGGAACAGTGAGTTTTCCATAATATAAGGGTTAAAAATAAAAACGAAAAATTCCTTCAAATATCGTGCCTAGGAGGTCCCCATAACCTGCCCGTGAAGTGGCAGATTTGTAGGATATATGGAAACATCGCCATCAGAGACCCACACACGACACCTAGCACTCCCAGTCTGCATACAATGTATCAAATTCATGAGACCGGACTAATTAGAAGCACATGTTATTTCCAAACACAAATTAAACACCTGTTGTTTACGCCGTTTGAGAGCACAGGTCATTTAGAGGTGAGAATCTTTGCACGTAGACATTATTTGTTAATTCAATATCTAATAAACCGTTGCTTATAATATTCTGCTGTAAAGAGTCTCTTTATTTCTAGATTTTTTGGTATTTAAGCATTTTTATACTTTTCTCCCAATTTTTTTTATCCGAACTCGAACCGAACACGCCAAAAAGTTTGAAGTTCGGGAACTTGCGAACAGCCAAAGTTCGAATCGAACTCCAAACTGATCGAACCGAACAGCTCATCCCTAGTCAGCATCAGGGGATCGATAGCTGCTGATCCAGGACGGATTCATTTTTATAAATGTCAGCCGGTCTACAGAGTCAGTGGACAGACGCACTCTTTTGTCTGTGACAAAACCTACAGTGGCACTGAACGTCCTTTCAGAAAGCACACTGGATGAAGGGCAACCTAGTAGCTGCATAGCATATTGGCTAAATTCTGGCCAGTGATCCAATCTCAACACCCAGTAAGCCAGTGGATCATCTGCTGGAAAGGTATTCAGGTCTGCCATTGCCCCTAGGTAGTCCTGCACCATACGGTGAAGACGCTGGCAATGGGTGCCTTCATTTGACGTTCCTGGGCGTCGTGGACTAAAAAAATTGGAAAAGGCATCAGTCAAGCGGCCCCTTTCACCTCTCTTCCTCTGATCAACCGCAGCCTCAGAAGCACCTGTGTCATCACTTGTGTAACACCTTTCCAGGCACTGGTAGGTTACCAAGTGTCGCTTTAGAGCGTCCAAGTTGTTTCATCCTGTGCTCCCTCTGTGCGGGCAGGATGAGCTCTTCAACTTTACCCTTGTATCATGGATCAAGAAGAGTTTCCAACCAGTAATGATCCCTCTCCTTGATAGCATGAATCCTGGGGTCCTTTAGCAGGCTTTGCAGGATAAGGGAGCCCATGCAGCGTAGGTTGGAGGTGGCATTAGCTTCTGAGTCTTCCTGGTCAATGAGGATGACCCCATCGTGCACTTCCTCCTCCCAGCCACGTACTAGTCCTTGGGTTTCTGGGCACACAAAACCCTCCCCCTTGAGAAATCCCCACCTTCAATGCCCCCACTACTTAAATATTCCTCCTCCTCCTCATCCTCCTCCTGTCTGATCTGAGGAGGACCCACAGGAATGCTGGCTGCGGAAAGACTGTGGCCTTGAGAGCTAGGGAAGGCCTTCTCTTCCTCCTGCTGCTCTGCCTCTAGTGCCACATCTAGAATTCCCCGCAGAGTGTGCTCCAGCAGGAACACTAAAGGAATTGTGTCACTGATGCATGCACTGTCCCTGCTCACCATCCTCATTGCCTCCTCAAATGGTGACAGTACAGTGCATGCATCCTTGATCATCAGTCACTGCAGGGGGGAGGAAACAAGTTGACCTGAACCTGTCCTTGTGCCATACTCACACAGGTACTTGTTGATGGCCCTCTGCTGCTTGTGCAGACGCTGCAGCATTGCTAATGTTGAGTCCACCTGGTGGTCATGTCACAGATCAGACGGCTTGTGGGAAGGTGGAATTCTCTTTGAATTTCTGCCAGGCGAACACTTGATGGGAATGACCGTCTGAAGTGGTTGCAGACTTTTCTGGCCTGGCTGAGAAGCTCTGCCAGCCCTGTGTACCTGGTTAGGAAACGCTGTACCACCAGATTTAGGACGTGTGCTAGGCATGGTACATGCGCCAACTTACCCTGGCATACGGCGGAGAGAAGGTTGCTGCCAATATCACAGACGACCATTTCCAGCTGAAGCTGGCGTGGTGTTAACCATCTCTGTACCTGCCCCTGCAGAGCTGACAGAATTTCTGGCCCTTTGTGGCTCCTGTCCCCTAAACAAACCAGCTCAAGCACAGTATGGCATCTTTTTGCTTGAGCCATTGCGTAGCCCATGCCACGCGTCGGTTGAACTGCCACTTCGCCAGAGACAAAGAAGGAGGAGGAAGAGGGAGAGGGGGTGGCGGAGCAGACAGACCTCATACAATCAGCTTTCTGGAGGCATGGTGGATGAACAAGCTCCAGCACAGAGCCCCCTCTTGGATCCCTCCCAGCTGCAATCAGAGTTACCCAGTGTGCCGTGAAGGAAATGTAACGGCCCTGTCCATGTTTGCTGGACCACGTGTCTAAAGTCACATGCACCTTGCTGCTGACTGCCTTTCCAATGACTCAATAACATTGTCTTCCACATGCTGGTATAGTGCTGGAATGGCCTTCCGTGAAAAGAAATGGCATTTTGGAACCTGCCACTATGGTACAGCACATTCAGCAAATTCACGAAAGGAAGCAGAGTCCACCAGCTGGAAAGGCAGCAGCTGCAATGCGAGTAATTTTGCTAAACTGGCATTTAGACGCTGTGCTTGGGACTATACTTTTTCTTACACTGCAGCAGCTGGGGCAACGTAATCTGACTGTGTAAATCTTCAGCTGATGGGATGCTGTCACATTGTGAGGAAGGACCTGGTACATCCATTACTGTAGCATCATCCCTGTCAGTGGAGGTTGGAGTCAATGACATGGCAGGACATATAGTGGGGGTAGAGACAGATGAGGAGGAGGAGCACCTATGCAAAGTGTTGTGCCAACAGGATGGGTGGCAGGTGGTCATATGTCACCTCAAGCACCTGGTACCCAAGCGTCCGATGTCTTTCCCACGCTTGATCCTCATCTGACATAGATTACAAATAGCAATGGTGCGGTCTGCTGCACATTTATTAAAGAACTCCCAGACAGCAGACTTCCTGTACATGTGCTTTGAGACAACAGTGCTCTGCACCTGAGCAGCTGTGACTTCTGATGCCTTGGACTGGCTATGATTGCTCATAGAGAACGTTGTGCCTCGTGTTTGTTGTGCCTCCTCCTCCTCCTCACTTGACTCCTCTGTTCAATCAGGCACCCAGGTGGAGTCAGTAACCTCATCATCATTGTCATCACCCCCTATCTCCTCGTTACTGGAGCCAATTTGGCAGTATGCTGCAGCTGCTGGGGCAACATGAGTGCCAGTTATTTGTGTGTCATCACTGGCACTCGCTTCCTCTAGGTTGATTATACTCCCTTTCTCAACCTCAGAGTTTGAATCAGAGCACTGGAGTTGCTGCGCATCCTCAAGCAGCAGGTCACTGTCCGTGTAATCAAACAATTCAGCTGACTCCTCCGTGTATGGTGGTGAGGCTTCGGCAGGAGTAGCTGTGGACATGGAGGCTGCATTAGATGCTTTGGCAGCTGAGGTGGACTGTAAACCAATACAAGCCTGGGTGGCAGAGGACTCGGAGTATGAGGATGGCCTGGTTAGCCAAGCCACCAAATCCTCTGTATGTTGCTGCTGCTTAAGACGGCCAGCACCAGTTATAAAGGACACGCATGCCCCTGCAGAGGATTCACCACGTCCACAACGACCAGAGGCACAGCCTCCCGACACAGATGCTGCTTGTCCTCTTATCTGTGTTTGGGAGCATCTGCCTGTCCTTTTTGGTCTTCCTGACATGGTGAGTGATGTATAGATTAAAGATTTCCAGAACTCTGGTATAACTCAGTGAGACACCCTGATAGCTGGCAGC
>RXON01002673.1:0-39417 GCA_009667805.1 Leptobrachium leishanense
CTCATTCCGAATCACTTAGGACCAGCCGGGAATAAAGGATGCAGACCCCCTATGTATCGATCCAGTATTCCGAGACTATGAACCATAAATCTTCCTTTATACACAAATAGTGTGAGGAGCAACAGGTGGTGAGGAGCAGCAGGTGGTGAGGAGCAACAGGTGGTGAGGAGCAACAGGTGGTGAGGAGCAACAAGTGGTGAGGAGCAACAGGTTATACATTAATAAGGGAATTAATGAGTAGGTTGAGCAGTTATTTTCCATCAAGGGAATTAATATCAATAGTATCATTAATACCTTACAAATCCTTCCATCCCTCTTTTACAAACCCCCCCCCCATCATTCCTTCCAGCTATGGACCTGCTGTTCACTCCTTCCTTCAGCCCGGCCCCCTTTCACTTCATTGCTTTTTTGTCCCTTCCTTATCTCTAAAGTACAGGGTCTGTGTTTTTAACCCCCGCAGTCCCAGCCATGAGCAGGAAGGTGGTCCGCAGCAGTAAGTTCCGCCACGTGTTTGGCCAGCCCCTGAAGGCGGATCAGTGCTACGATGACATTCGTGTCTCTCAGAACACATGGGACTCCAACTTCTGTGCTGTGAACCCCAAGTTTCTGGCCATTGTGGTGGAGGCGAGCGGCGGAGGCGCGTTTATGGTGCTGCCTCTCTCTAAGGTGAGTGCTCACTCATTGCTGCAGCCTACAGGCAGGAGAAGGCTCTGCGCGAGTTTCGTCGTATGCGCATAGATATGTCCGTGCTAGAGTGGTGTGCAACCCGAGTCCGTGCTGTGTGTCTATGAGTCAGGATATGTGTGTGTCTCTATGACCCAGGTTCTATGTGTTTGTGTCTCTATATGTGTGTCTTTGAGCCGGTTCTATGTGTGTGTCAGGATGTTGTGGTTTGGTGACAGGATGTGGCCGCTCAGGCACAGGTGTAGACGTGATCAGTTTGCAGTGAATGTGTGTCTGTAAGGCTAGTGTGCGGGACGTGTTCGGGTCGGATCACACTCAGGACGTGCCCGGGTCGGATCACACTCGGGACGTGTCCGGGTCGGATCACACTGGGGACATGTCCGGGTCGGATCACACTCGGGACGTGTCCGGGTCGGATCACACTCGGGATGTGTCCGGGTCGGATCACACTGGGGACGTGTCCGGGTCTGATCACACTGGGGACGTGTCCGGGTCGGATCACACTCGGGACGTGTCCGGGTCAGATCACACTCGGGACGTGTCCGGGTCGGATCACACTCGGGACGTGTCCGGGTCGGATCACACTCGGGACGTGTCCGGGTCGGATCACACTCGGGACGTGTCCGGGTCGGATCACACTCGGGACGTGTCCGGGTCGGATCACACTCGGGACGTGTCCGGGTCAGATCACACTCGGGACGTGTCCGGTCGGATCACGCTCGGGACTTGTCCGGGTCAGATCACACTCGGGAGGTGTCTGGGTCGGATCACACTGGGGACGTGTCCAAGGTCGGATCACACTGGGGACGTGTCCGATCACACTCGGGAGGTGTCTGGGTCGGATCACACTCGGGACGTGTCCGGGTCGGATCACACTGGGGACGTGTCCGGGTCGGATCACACTCGGGACGTGTCTGATCACACTCGGGACGTGTCCGGGTCGGATCACACTCGGGACGTGTCCGGGTCGGATCACACTCGGGACATGTCCGGGTCGGATCACACTCGGGACATGTCTGGGTCAGATCACACTCGGGACGTGTCTGGGTCGGATCACACTCGGGACATGTCTGGGTCGGATCACACTGGGGACGTGTCCGGGTCGGATCACACTCGGGACGTGTCTGATCACACTCGGGACGTGTCCGGGTCGGATCACACTCGGGACGTGTCCTGGTTGGATCACACTCGGGACATGTCCGGGTCGGATCACACTCGGGACGTGTCTGGGTCGGATCACACTCGGGACGTGTCCGGGTTGGATCACACTCGGGACGTGTCTGGGTCGGATCACACTCGGGACGTGTCTGGGTCGGATCACACTCGGACGTGTCTGGGTCTGATCACACTCGGGACGTGTCCGGGTCGGATCACACTCGGGACGTGTCTGGGTCTGATCACACTCGGGACGTGTCCGGGTCGGATCACACTCGGGACGTGTCCGGGTCGGATCACACTCGGGACGTGTCCGGGTCGGATCACACTCGGGACGTGTCTGGGTCGGATCACACTCGGGACGTGTCCGGGTCGGATCACACTCGGGACGTGTCTGGGTCTGATCACACTCGGGACGTGTCCGGGTCTGATCACTCGGGACGTGTCTGGGTCTGATCACACTCGGGACGTGTCCGGGTCGGATCACACTCGGGACGTGTCCGGGTCGGATCACACTCGAGACGTGTCCGGGTTGGATCACACTCGGGACGTGTCTGGGTCGGATCACACTCGGGACGTGTCTGGGTCGGATCACACTCGGGACGTGTCTGAGTCGGATCACACTCGGGACGTGTCTGGGTCGGATCACACTCGGGACGTGTCTGAGTCGGATCACACTCGGGACGTGTCCGGGTCGGATCACACTCGGGACGTGTCTGGGTCTGATCACACTCGGGACGTGTCTGGGTCTGATCACACTCGGGACGTGTCCGGGTCGGATCACACTCGGGACGTGTCTGGGTCGGATCACACTCGGGACGTGTCTGGGTCTGATCACACTCGGGACGTGTCCGGATCGGATCACACTCGGGACGTGTCCGGATCGGATCACACTCGGGACGTGTCTGGGTCTGATCACACTGGGGACGTGTCTGGGTCTGATCACACTCGGGACGTGTCCGGATCGGATCACACTCCGAATACAGACTCGCTCGCTGCACAATGGCCCCTGTGTGTCCCCGTGACGTCCGTCTGTGTGTGACCTCAGGGAGACTATCTCATGATCAGGAATAAAGCAGGGCTTGCAGCATTAACCCCAAGTCACTGGCACATCACATATTAACCCCCGAGTTACTGGCACGTCGCATATTAACCCCCGAGTCTCCAGCACGCTGCATATTAACCCTCAAGTGACCAGCATTCTGCATATTAACCCCTTAGTGAGAGGCACCAGAGCTCAGCATATCGTCAGCTGTCCCCAATCTGTTAGTCCTCCACTCGCCCGGCTCTCTTCAGTAAATGTGCCCACCGTCCTGTGCCCCCTCCAGTATATGAACCCTCCAGTCCGTGTCAGGCTGAGTTCGCCATGTGACCTTCGGCTGTGTTACTGTGTGATTGTACTGTTTGTGTGTTATTGTGTCACATCTTTGTGTGTGTGTCTCTGCGTGACATGGTGTGTGTGTAATCTATACGTTGTGTACATATCACTAACTCAGAGTGAAGGGGCAGACTCTTAAAGTGAGTCACAGAGAGATTTGTGAGGGTCCTGAGAATCAGCACCGGAGCTAATGGCCTGCTCTGCGGTGGCGCCGTCTCTGGGACCTGCTCTGCGGTGGGGCCAGCTTTACAGAGGGGCCTGCTCTGCGGTGGGGCCTGCTGTGCGGTGGGGTCATCCCTGTACAAGACATGCAGCAACCTCCAACGATCATTTCAGCCTCGTCAGGCGGGTTTAACTGACACCCCTCTAGGCACAGAGCGAGATTCTTAGGTGAATGGGCAGAGTCTCCGGGTCTCGGTGTGGTTGTGGTTTGACAGATTATTGTGGTCTCATGCAGCATTTTTGTTGTTTTTTTGGTGTGGCACAGTATGCTGGGTTTTTGGGGTGGCACGGTATGCTGGGCTTTTGGGGTGGCACAGTATGCTGGGTTTTTGGGGTGGCACGGTATGCTGGGTTTTTGGGGTGGCATAGTATGCTGGGTTTTTGGGGTGGCACATTATGTTGTTTTTTTTGGGGTGGCACAGTATGCTGGGCTTTTGGGGTGGCACGGTATGCTGGGTTTTTGGGGTGGCACAGTATGCTGGGTTTTTGGGGTGGCACAGTATGCTGGGTTTTTGGGGTGGCACGGTATGCTGGGTTTTTGGGGTGGCATAGTATGCTGGGTTTTTGGGGTGGCACATTATGTTGTTTTTTTTGGGGTGGCACAGTATGCTGGGCTTTTGGGGTGGCACGGTATGTTGTTTTTTTGGGGTGGCACAGTGTGCTGGGCTTTTGGGGTGGCACAGTATGCTGGGTTTTTGGGGTGGCACAGTATGCTGGGCATTTGAGGTGGCACGGTATGTTGGGCTTTTGGGGTGGCACAGTGTTGTTTTTTTGGGGTGGCACAGTGTGCTGGGCTTTTGGGGTGGCACAGTATGCTGGGCTTTTGGGGTGGCACGGTATGCTGGGTTCTTGGGGTCACAGTGGTATTATATGCCGGATTCTCGGGGGTGGAGCGGTTTGTGGGTTCTCAGGGTGATCCCTGTGCTGTGTGCCAGTTCCCGCGCACCCGTTAGGTCGCGGCAGGGCGTCGCTGTCACCGCAGTTGACTTTTGCCCTTATTTGGAAGTCAGTGTGAGCGAGCGCTCGCTGCATTTCCTGCTCGCAGAATGAGGCGTGACAAGACGAGCAGATCTTCCTGCTCCCGCTGACGTTTCACTCTGCCTTCTCTTCACCAGCAAAGCATCCGCATGTGCTGCCTGCCATAGAGCTGAGCGCCCCCTGCTGTCTGCACACCCTCACTGAGGATGCTCTGCGTTGGCCTCTGCTGCACCGTGACCCTTCTGGGCAAATAATCCAGATTACGCACTCACCGGTAGGGATGTGCGTTTCGGGTTTCGGAATTTCGGAATTTTCACGAAATTTCCCGATTCGTGTTTTCTGATGCGGCCGAATTTCCGAAAATTTTTAGATCCGAAAATGGCAGATCCGAAAAGTTTTCCGAGCCGAAACGAAATATTTTCCGAATTTTCGAATGGACTTGAAATGTGTCAAATCGAAATTTATTGCTTTGAAACGAGGAGAACAGACGTTCCGAAAAAACGAAAATTTCCGAACTTACGAAAAGTCGATACAAAAAACGAGCTGTGACACGAAAATACGAAAAATGGTCGAAATTCCGAAAAAACCAGTACACGAAAAACGAATCGAGCCGAACCGAATCAAAACAGAAATCGGTCGAAACGAGCTGAATCGAAAAGTTTAAAAATCCGAAAAATCAAACCGAATCGAACCGAAAAAAAATCGGTGCACAAGCCTACTCACCGGACACTTTATTAGGTACACCTTGCTGGTACCGGGTTGGACCCCCTTTTGCTTTAACTCTTCGTGGATTCACATGGTGTTGGAAACATTCCTCCGAGGTGTCGCTCCATATTGACCTGATGACGTTGCGCAGTTGCTGCAGATTTGTCGGCTGCTCCTCCATGATGCAAATCTCCCGTTCCACCACATCTCAAAGGGGCTCGATTGGATTGAGATCTGGGGACTGTGGAGGCCATTGGACCACAGTGACCTCATTGTCACATTCAAGAAAGCAGTGTGAGATGATTTGAGCTTTGTGACATGGTGCATTATCCTGCTGGAAGGAGCCATCAGAAGATACAGGGGACACTGTGCTCATAAAGGGATGGACATGGCTCCTTCCAGCAGGATAATGCACCATGTCCATCCCTTTATGAGCACAGTGTCCCCTGCATCTTCTGATGGCTCCTTCCAGCAGGATAATACACCATCAGAAGATACAGGGGACACTGTGCTCATAAAGGGATGGACATGGTGCATTATCCTGCTGGAAGGAGCCACCAGAAGATACAGGGGACACTGTGCTCATAAAGGGATGGACATGGTGCATTATCCTGCTGGAAGGAGCCATCAGAAGATACAGGGAACACTGTGCTCATAAAGGGATGGACATGGTGCATTATCCTGCTGGAAGGAGCCATCAAAGATACAGGGGACACTGTGCTCATAAAGGGGTGGACATGGTGCATTATCCTGCTGGAAGGAGCCATCAGAAGATACAGGGGACACTGTGCTCATAAAGGGATGGACATGGTGCATTATCCTGCTGGAAGGAACCATCAGAAGGTACAGGGGACACTGTGCTCATAAAGGGATGGACATGGTGCATTATCCTGCTGGAAGGAGCCATCAGAAGATACAGGGGACACTGTGCTCATAAAGGGATGGACATGGTGCATTATCCTGCTGGAAGGAACCATCAGAAGGTACAGGGGACACTGTGCTCATAAAGGGATGGACATGGTGCATTATCCTGCTGGAAGGAGCCATCAGAAGATACAGGGGACACTGTGCTCATAAAGGATGGACATGGTGCATTATCCTGCTGGAAGGAGCCGTCAGAAGATACAGGGGACACTGTGCTCATAAAGTGATGGACACGGTGCATTATCCTGCTGGAAGGAGCCATCAGAAGATACAGGGGACACTGTGCTCATAAAGGGATGGACATGGTGCATTATCCTGCTGGAAGGAGCCATCAGAAGATACAGGGGACACTGTGCTCATAAAGGGATGGACATGGTCAGTAACAATACTCAGGTAGGCCGTGGAGTTTAAACGATGCTCAATTGGTACTAAGGGGCCCAAAGTGTGCCAACAAAATATCCCCCACACCGTTACACCATCACCACCAGCCTGACCCACTGATACAAGTCAGGATGGATCCAGCTTTTATGTTGTTTAGGTCAAATTCTGACCCATCTGAACGTCACAGCTGAAATCGAGACTCATCAGACCAGGCAATGTTTTCCAATCTTTTATTGTCCAGTTTTGGTGTCTGTGTGAATTGTAGCTTCAGTTTCCTGTTCTTATTGACAGGAGGCACCCGGTGTGATCTGCTGCTGTAACCCATCTGCTGCTGCTGTAGCACATCTGCTGCTGCTGTAGCCAATCTGCTTCAAGGCTGGACGTGTTGTGTGTTCAGAGATGATATTCTGCAGACCTTGCTTGTATCGAGTGGTTTTGTGAGTTACTGTCGCCTTTCTATCATCTCGGTCCAGTCTGCACATTCTCCTCTGACCTCACAAGGCGTTTTCGTCCACACAGCTGCCGCTCACTGGATAGTTCCTCTTTTTTTTCGGGTCATTCTCTGTAAACCCTAGAGATGTTGAGTGAAAATCCCAGTAGATCAGCAGTTTGTGAAATACTCAGACCAGCCCGTCTGGCACCAACAACCCATGCCACGTTCAAAGTCACTGAAACCCCCTTTCTTCCCCCATTCTGATGCTCGGTTTGAACTTCAGTAAGTCGTCTTCACCGCGTCACGAAGCCGAAATGCATTGAGCCGCTGCCATGTGATTGGCTGATTAGAAATTTGTATTAACGAGCAATTTATTTATTTATTTATAAAGGATTTTACCAGGAAGGATACATTGAGATTTCTCTCGTTTTCAAGTATGTCCTGGGTTCAAGATTGCACAGGTGTACCTAATAAAGTGGCTGCTGAGTGTAGACGTGACTGTACATCTAATACCAGAGGGGGATATTCACTAAACACTGCACTTTCACCAAAATCACAAAGAACACGACAAATCACCATGGTTACTGCAATGGAGCTGGTCTGCCGGGCAGCCACCAGAATTCTCGGGGCCCCTTACTGCAGCACTATTTGGGGCCTCTCTGCTTGCCATCGCTGAGATTTAACGTCACCGCTGGGTCCGGTCGTTTCGCTGTCATAACCTGCAGAATTCCCACCGAACGCGCTCCAATTCCACATCGTGCAGGGCAGCACTTTTATCATACTGCGTGACAGCGTGTGGGAGTATTAGGAGTCCAGGGATACACGGATGAGCTGGCAGCCTGTGCTTAGCATGTGTACCCTGAATGTTCATGCCACGTGTAACTGGTGCAGGACTCCTGCAGGTATACAGTTGTGTTCAAAATTATTCAACCCCCACTGAAATTGAGTGTTTTGACCAGTTTGACATTGATTTTGATCATTCAGTCATCTTGCTTACAATTAAATCAAAGAGGCACGTGTAGGTCAGACAAATATAACATAACATTTATAATGAAATAAGCACAAATGTCTTTTCTGTGCTCACATCATTATCAGTTTTATTCAACCCCCAAGTGACATTCAATCTTAGTACTTAGTACAACATCCTTTTACAGTTATAACAGCTTTTAAACGTGAAGCATAGCTTGACACAAGTGTCTTGCAGCGATCTACGGGTATCTTCGCCCATTCATCATGGGCAAAAGCCTCCAGTTCAGTCACATTCTTAGGCTTGCGCACTGCACCTGCTTTCTTTAAGTCCCACCAGAGGTTCTCAATCGGATTTAAGTCAGGTGACTGCGATGGCCACTCCAAAATGTTCCAGCCTTTAATCTGCAACCATGCTCTAGTGGACTTGGAGGTATGCTTGGGATCATTGTCCTGTTGAAAGGTCCAACGTCTCCCAAGCCTCAGGTTTGTGACGGACTGCATCACATTGTCATCCAATATCTCCTGGTACTGAAGAGAATTCATGGTACCTTGCACACGCTGAAGCTTCCCTGTACCTGCAGAAGCAAAACAGCCCCAAAGCATGATTGACCCCCCGCCATGCTTCACAGTAGGCAAGGTGTTCTTTTCTTCATAGGCCTTGTTCTTCCTCCTCCAAACATAGCGTTGATCCATGGGCCCAAACAGTTCTAATTTTGTTTCATCAGTCCACAGAACACTATCCCAAAACTTCTGTGGTTTGTCCACATGACTTTTGGCATACTGCAGTCGACTCTTCTTATTCTTTGGAGACAGCAAGGGGGTGCGCCTGGGAGTTCTGGCATGGAGGCCTTCATTACGCAGTGTGCGCCGTATTGTCTGAGCTGAAACTTCAGTACCCACATCTGACAAATCTTTTCTCAGTTCCTCAGCAGTCACACGGGGACTTTTCTCCACTCTACGCTTCAGGTAGCGCACAGCAGTCGAAGTCAGCATCTTCTTTCTGCCACGACCAGGTAGCGTTTCAACAGTGCCCTTTGCCTTGAATTTGCGAATGATGCTTCCTATGGTCTCTCTTGGTATGTTTAACATCTTTGCAATCTTCTTATAGCCATTGCCCTTCCTGTGAAGAGTAATCACCTCTTCTCTTGTCTTCCTGGACCATTCTCTTGACTTCACCATGTTTGTAACCACACCAGTAAATGTCTAGAAGGAGCTGAGTATCACAGTCATTTTAAAGCTGCCTAATTGGTGTTTATTATGCTTTATTGCTGCTCCGTGACCTCCACAGGTGTTTTCAATACCTGATTGAAAACACTTGAATGAACCTCTGTTCTTCAGAGTGGTAGTCTTTAAGGGGTTGAATAATTGTGTCAATGAAGAATTCACAAAAGAAACATTTACTACTGTATTACAAAACCAATTGATGTCATTTTAGTTGCATATGGTTCTTTAAAAAGTCCTTGTAGGATTTCATTCTGAATACAATTACAAATGTCACTAAATTCCCTAAAACCCTTTACAGCATTGGGGGTTGAATCATTTTGAACACAACTGTACTGTGCGTCACATGTCCATGGAGTCAGGATGGGCTTTATTCACCAGCTCAGCCCTATGTAGCTCTGAGGTGCTTTAGCGAGTGAGTGCGGTGCCTTAGCAGGTGAGAGTGGCTCTGCGGTGCCTTAGCAGGCGAATGCGGTGCCTTAGCAGGTGAGTGCAGTGCGGCTCTGCGGTGCCTTAGCAGGTGAGTGCAGTGCGGCTCTGCGGTGCCTTAGCAGGTGAGTGCGGTGCGGCTCTGCGGTGCCTTAGCAGGTGAGTGCGGTGCGGCTCTGCGGCAGCAGGTGAGGCGCAGCGCTCAGGTCAGGAGGGTGAAGTCCGGGGGAAGAACTCGCTAGAGGTAATGAGGCGCGTTTTAACATGGAAGCCGCGTTACACGTCACGTGTTGTGTCTCCCCAGACAGGACGCCTGGACAAGTCACAGCCATTGGTCTGCGGCCACACGGCTCCGGTGCTGGACATTGACTGGTGTCCCCACAACGATAACGTCATCGCCAGCGGCTCAGAGGACTGCAGCGTAATGGTAAGGATCGGGGGCGCATGTCAAATGCCCCTCCCCCACTGTGACTTTACATGGCCAAGTGATATGTAACACGGGGTCATTGGCTGTCTCTTAACTACATGTCCCATGATCCCCCACATGCAGTAAGGCCGGCGTCATGACAGGGTAACATGGGGGGGGGGGGTGACAGCCAGGCACCCTCTGAGACTCGGCGACGATGACAGTGCTAGCCCTGATCTTGGACCCTTGGGGTGTAACCCTGTCCCTGTGGGGTGTGACCCTGTCCCTGTGGGATGTGACCCTGAGGGATGTGTCCCTGTGGGATGTGACCCTGTCCCTGTGGGGTGTGACCCTGACCCTGTGGGGTGTGACCCTGACCCTGTGGGGTGTGACCCTGACCCTGTGGGGTGTGACCCTGACCCTGTGGGGTGTGACCCTGACCCTGTGGGGTGTGACCCTGACCCGCGCCTGGGTGCAGGAATCCTCACACAGAGTATCGGTACAGGGACGCACACTGCGCGCGTGAATGTGGAATAACACGTCTCTCCCCCTAAGGTTTGGGAAATTCCAGACGGGGGGCTGACACGCTCCCTCTCAGAGCCCATCGTCACACTAGAGGGACACACAAAACGAGTGGGCATCGTCACCTGGCACCCGACGGCCCAGAACATTCTGCTGAGTGCAGGTATGGAGTGCGGGGAGAGGGCTGTGCGGAATGAACATGTGCAGGTATACGCTAGGAGCAGGGAGCACACCACCACGGTGTACGCCGGGTGCAGGGAGCGCGCCTGCATGGTGTACGCTAGGAGCAGGGAGCACACCACCACGGTGTACGCTAGGAGCAGGGAGCGCGCCACCACGGTGTACGCCAGGTGCAGGGAGCGCACCAGCATGGTGTACGCCGGGTGCAGGGAGCGCCCCAGCACGGTGTCACTGGGTGCAGGGAGCGCGCCAGCACAGTGTATGCCGGGTGCAGGGAGCGCCCAAGCACGGTGTCATCAGGTGCAGGGAGCGCGCCAGCATGGTGTACGCCGGGTGCAGAGAGCACGCCAGCACGGTGTACGCTGGTTGCAGGGAGCGCCCCAGCACCGTGTCGCTGGGTGCAGGGAGCACGCCAGCACGGTGTCACTGGGTGCAGGGAGCGCGCCAGCACGTGCATGCCGGGTGCAGGGAGCGCGCCAGCACGGTGTATGCCGGGTGCAGGGAGCGCACAAGCAGTGTCATAGGGTGCAGGGAGCGCACAAGCAGTGTCACCGGGTGCAGGGAGCGCCCCAGCACCGTGTCACCGGGTGCAGGGAGCACCCCAGCACCGTGTCACCGGGTGCAGAGAGCACGCCAGCATGGTGTACGCCAGGTGCAGAGAGCACGCCAGCACGGTGTATGCCGGTGGCAGGGAGCGCCTCAGCATGGTGTATGCTGGGTGCAGGGAGCTCGCCAGCATGGTGTACGCCGGGTGCAGGGAGCGCGCCAGCATGGTGTACGCCGGGTGCAGGGAGCGCGCCAGCATGGTGTACGCCGGTTGCAGGGAGTGCCCCAGCATGGTGTATGCTGGGTGCAAGGAGCGCGCCAGCATGGTGTACGCCGGGTGCAGGGAGCGCGCCAGCATGGTGTCACTGGATGGAGGGAGCGCGCCAGCATGGTGTACGCCGGGTGCAGGGAGCTGTAGATGCAGTGAGGTCTCGCTCTCCCCTCAGGCTGTGATAACGTGGTCCTGATTTGGGACGTGGGGATTGGTCAGTCCGTGATCTCGCTGGAGGACACGCACCCGGATCTCATATACAGCGTGGCCTGGAATTGGGACGGGAGCCTAATCTGCACCTCCTGCAAGGACAAGAAGATCCGGGTCATCGAGCCCAGGGCCGGGACCATCATCACAGTGAGTTTGATATTAATGCGACAGGTCGTGCCGGTCACCGGCTTAATGTAGCAGGCCCTGCTAGTCCCCAGCTGAGTGCGACGGGCGCTGCCGGTCACCGGTATTAAAGTCGCTGCCGTTGTCCCGGCCTGTCGGCGCGGAGCTAAATGTCTGCATTTCTGTCACAGGAAATAGAGAAACCCCATGAAGGCAGCCGGCCGGTGCGCGTCATCTTCGTGTCCGACGATAAAATACTCAGCACGGGATTCAGTCGGATGAGCGAGCGACAAGTGGCCTTGTGGGACCTGGTGAGACAATCTGGGAGAGCGTGGCAGGAGCCGGGGGGGGGGGGGTGGAAAAGGGCCGCCCGCACATAGCAGGTCCATACAGCACTCGCAGCCCCCGCTGACACCGGTACTGTGTTTCCTTAACCCGTAGAAGTCTCTGGAGGAGCCGCTCACCCTGCAGGAGCTGGACACCAGCAGCGGAGTCCTCATCCCCTTCTATGATCCAGACACCGGCATCGTGTACCTCGGGGGAAAGGTAAGAGGCGGATCACGTCTGCCCGCCTACTGGGTGTGTCGCTCATTGGATGGAAAGGATTGAATGGGGCGTGAACCTTGTGTCGCCCTCCAGGTGAGCCAAGGGCGACATGAGAGGATCACATGGGGTGTGTGACATCGTGTCGCCCTCCGGGTGAGTTGAGGGATAGAGGATCACATGGGGTGTGTGACATCGTGTCGTCCTCCGGGTGGGTCATCAGGTAGGTTGAGGGATACAGAGGATCACATGGGGTGTGTGAAATCGTGTCGCCCTCCGGGTGGGTTGAGGGATAGAGGATCACATGGGGTGTGTGACATCGTGTCGCCCTCCGGGTGGGTTGAGGGATAGAGGATCACATGGGGTGTGTGACATCGTGTCGCCCTCCGGGTGGGTTGAGGGATAGAGGATCACATGGGGTGTGTGACATCGTGTCGCCCTCCGGGTGGGTTGAGGATCACATGGGGTGTGTGACATCGTGTCGCCCTCCAGGTGGGTTGAGGGATACAGAGGATCACATGGGGTGTGTGACATCGTGTCGCCCTCCGGGTGGGTTGAGGATCACATGGGGTGTGTGACATCGTGTCGCCCTCCGGGTGGGTTGAGGGATAGAGGATCACATGGGGTGTGTGACATCGTGTCGCCCTCCGGGTGGGTTGAGGGATAGAGGATGGAATGGCAGGATGCGGAGCAGATGGGGCGCATTTCTCTGGGAGAGATACAGAGTATCCTGTGCTGGACACGCGATGCACCCGACGCCTTTTATTAGACTTCATTCCAGTATACAGGTCACTTATCGATAATACTGACCCCAAGTCTGAGGAATCAGGGCGTCATCCATGGACTCCTAACACCCCGTCCTCTCTGTATTACAGGGCGACAGCAGCATCAAGTACTTTGAGGTGACGGACGAGGCGCCCTACGTGCACTTC
Source organism: Leptobrachium leishanense (assembly GCA_009667805.1). NCBI lineage: Eukaryota > Metazoa > Chordata > Amphibia > Anura > Megophryidae > Leptobrachium > Leptobrachium leishanense. The sequence goes on from RXON01002673.1 coordinate 13,213, forward strand.
CTGTCGCAGTACGGCAGTAAGGAGTCTCAGCGGGGGATGGGGTACATGCCCAAACGAGGCCTGGAAGTCAATAAGTGCGAGATAGCCAGGTAAGTGTATCATGTGATCCAACGCAAGCGAGTCCTGCTGCTTCCCCTCCCACCAGGAGCCACCGTTATCACTCCAGAGCGTCCAAGGGTCCCGATCGCCTCCATGTCCGGCGCACAGCGTGGCTCGTCCGCCTCTGACCGGCCAATATGTTTCAGGTTTTACAAGCTTCACGAGAGGAAGTGTGAGCCCATCATTATGACCGTTCCTCGCAAGGTGAGGTAACCACCAAGCAGTGGCTCCGCAGGGGCGGGTTCTGGATGCCTGCGTCAAGTACTGACCCCTCCCTCTCTCTCTCAGTCGGACCTGTTCCAGGAGGACCTGTACCCGGACGCGGTGGGACCAGACCCGGCCCTCACAGCTGAGGAGTGGTTAGGAGGGAAGAACGCGGGCCCCATCCTGATCTCCCTGCGTGACGGATACGTCCCAAGCAAGTCCCGGGAACTCAAAGTGACAAAGAACGTCCTGAGCGGGCGAGTCCCGAAGCGCAGCCACTCCTCCAATGACGGGAAGGGAAGCACGGTAAGGGGCTGGTCCAGATAGTCCGGGCTGAGCGCGTGGTCGAGTCCTGGCTGTGAAGCTCGTCACGGGGCGCCATTAATACTCTGGTACCCGAGCCCCTTAGCCGTACAATGTGCGCGTCACGCAGCGATATCCGCCCCGGGAGCCGTGCTAACCTTCACACGTCTTGTCTGTAGGACCTGGTCATGGAGCAGCTCCTGGAAGATATAAAGCAGCTGAAGGCGACGGTGTCCGCCCAGGAGAAGCGCATCGCTCAGCTGGAGAGGGCGGCCAACTAACAGACTTTGCAGGCAGTTGGCCGCGCACGGTCCTTCTCTCCTCCAGGAAATCCACGTGGAGGGAGAGCTGAATTCTGCCAAATCCAAGCCATCGCGCCTCTCTTTGCCCGTCACACCCGTCTGTGCCAAGGGGAGGAACCAGGACTAAAACCAAAAGGGAGGGGCTTGCCGCTTGTCTCCTGGGATAAGACGCTGGTGTCACGTCAGAGCCAGTGGTTTCTTGTGGCAGGAGGTGGGCGTGTAGGTGCACCGTGCCAGGTGCAGGTTCATCCCCCGATATTCAGGTACGTCATTATGTCACAGGGGGTGATAACCACGAGCCAAGGCGTTCATTGTCCCAGGAGCCGCAAGCTCTTCTGCCGCCGCTTCCTCCCGGGAGGAAATAAAGTGATTCCAAACCAGCTTCCGCTGCTCAATCCCGACTTCCAGGCCTGGTTTTATTTCACCACAATAAAAACTCGGCAACGAGCCAGGAGACAACGCGTTCCTCGCCAAGACACCGGGGCGGATTCAAAGCGCACCGTACCCGAGGGCAGGAAACGTTGCGGGGTTTGGTCACGTTTGCTCCGGGCTGGGGAATTGTGCTCCAGGGACGTCAGGTTTGGGATCCTCTCCCCGAGCTGGTACATACAGGGGGCGCTATAACATTAACGCAAGTTTTAACGCGTGCGCAAAAACCCTTTGCGCGGAACGTCGTATTACTAGGTCCGCGAAAAAAAATGCGCGTTAACGTTTAACGCGGGTGAACCTGTGCGAACCCTTTGCGAGCGTAATGTACTTTACACTGTGAGCGCTAATGCGTTTTACAATCTATGCACAGTTTTTAACGCACAGCGTTTGCGCCCATAATTTTAACGTCTTTTAAAAGCTGGTGTTAATGACAAATCTGAACGTCCTGGCCGAAACCAAATACACCAGCACGAAAAAAAATATGCAGCACAGTATAGTTACACATTCTACACATACCCAAACAATAAAATGGAGAAGCTGTGCGTGTTTTTATTATTGCTGCAGCATATATACGCAGATTGATTTTGACAGGCACAAAAACTGAACAGGAGACAATTGTGGTTCTTAATTCTGATTGGCTGAATCGCGTGAAAAAAAGGTCCGCCCACTGATTTCTGAGCGCAGCGTTAATGCGCGCGTTATTTTTTTGACGGATTGAAAAATGCGCTTGGATTGTAATAACGCGAGTAAATTAACGCTGGTAACGTTTAACGCACAAATTAACGCACTGCGCAAGGATTGTGATATAGCCCAGGGTGTCTTATCGCTCTGGCCGAGATTCGGCGCTCTGCTCGCTGCTGGACGTCCAGGTGCGGATAGGATGGAATCCAGGGTTTGACCGCGTCACATCAAATCATCCCCCGGTCACTACACCAAATATAAAAACAGGACAGGCGTCCCTAAAACATCATCCCACGAGTAACAACACAGCCCAAACCAGCACGCGCGGACCCCAGGGACCCCGTGCCGACTCACAATGACACAGGCTGACAGCCCAAACCAACACAGAGCAGGAGTTCCCCGTGGACAAACCGGCACCCACACAACACTGACACACCGGCACCCACACAACACCGGGAGGCTTTGGACGACGCACAGCACAGGTATATTTATGGCAATTGTTTAGGTGTCTCATGGGGGAGGAGAGGGTCACGTGGGGGGGGGCAGCAACAAGAGTACAAGGCCGGGCAGACTGGTTCCCCCCCCCCCCTCCTGAAGACAGAAGACGTGTCATGCAGAGAGAGGTAACGCTTTTTATTGGGATCATTGTGAGAGGCACAGACATGCAGGGAGCCGTGCTCGCCCCATAGGGTCAGGAGGGAGCCGTGCTCGCCCCGTGGGGTCAGGACGGAGCCGTGCTCGCCCCGTGGGGTCAGGACGGAGCCGTGCTCGCCCCGTGGGGTCAGGACGGAGCCGGCCCGATCCAGTAAGAAGTCCCAGGTTTAGTGCAGCCCCCTCTGCCAGATCCGGACGCCCCTGCGGGGGACGGTGACCTCATTTCTGCTTCTCTTGCGCCCACTGAGACGGCGTCAGGGTCTTCTGCTCGAACGCGTGGATGAGTTTCATCTCCTCAGATAGACAGCCGTTCACCAACAGCCTGTGGGGGGCAACAGCATCAATGAGCGGGGGGGGGCGACAGCGCAATGAGCGGGGGGGGCGACAGCGTCAATGAGCGGGGGGGGGCGACAGCGTCAATGAGCGGGGGGGGGGGGCGACAGCGTCAATGAGCGGGGGGGGGGGGCGACAGCGTCAATGAGCGGGGGGGGCGACAGCGTCAATTAGCGGGGGGGCGACAGCGTCAAGAGCGGGGGGGGCGACAGCGTCAATTAGCGGGGGGGGCGACAGCGTCAATTAGCGGGGGGCGAGCGCGCAATTAGCGGGGGGCGACAGCGCAATTAGCGGGGGGCGACAGCGCAATTAGCGGGGGGGGGGGACAGCGCAATTAGCGGGGGGCGACAGCGCAATTAGCGCGGGGGGCGACAGCGTCAATGAGCGGGGGGGCGACAGCGCAAATGAGCGGGGGGCGACAGCGCAATGAGCGGGGCGACAGCGCAATGAGCGGGGGGCGACACAGCGCAATGAGCGGGGGGCGACAGCGCAATGAGCGGGGGGCGACAGCGCAATGAGCGGGGGGCGACAGCGCAATGAGCGGGGGCGACAGCGCAATGAGCGGGGGGCGACAGCGCAATGAGCGGGGGCGACAGCGCAATGAGCGGGGGGGCGACAGCGCAATGAGCGGGGGGCGACAGCGCAATTAGCGGGGGGGGCGAGACAGCGCAATTAGCGGGGGGGCGACAGCGCAATTAGCGGGGGGGGGCGACAGCGTCAATTAGCGGGGGGGGGCAGCGCAATTAGCGGGGGGGGCGCGGCAATTAGCGGGGGGGCAACAGCGCAATGAGCGGGGGGGGCCCAACAGCGCAATGAGCGGGGGGGCCACAGCGCAATGAGCGGGGGGGGCCACAGCGCAATGAGCGGGGGGGGCCACAGCGCAATGAGCGGGGGGGGCGACAGCGCAATGAGCGGGGGGGGCGGACAGCGCAATGAGCGGGGGGCGACAGCGCAATGAGCGGGGGGGGCGACAGCGCAATGAGCGGGGGGGCGACAGCGCAATGAAGCGGGGGGCGACAGCGCAATGACGGGGGGGGCGACAGCGCAATGAGCGGGGGGGCGACAGCGCAATGAGCGGGGGGGGGCGACAGCGCAATGAGCGGGGGGCGACAGCGCAATGAGCGCGGGGGGGGGCGCAGCGTCAATGAGCGGGGGGGGCGACAGCGTCATGAGCGGGGGGGACGCGTCAAATTGAAGGGTCGAGGCGAGGCGGGTGCTCTAGCGGGGGGGCGACAGCAGCAAAAAATGAGCGGAGGGGGGGGCGACAGCGTCAATGAGCGGGGCGACAGCAGTTCAATGAGCGGGGGGCGACAGCGTCAATGAGAGCGGGGGGGGGCGACAGCGCAATGAGCGGGGGGGGGCGCAGCGTCAATGAGCGGGGGGGGCGACAGCGCAAATGAGCGGGGGGGGGGGGGAGCGGGCGGGGGGGGGACAGCGTCAATGAGCGGGGGAGCGACAGCGTCAATGAAGGCGGGGGGGGGGCGACAGCGTCAATGAGCGGGGGGGCGACAGCGTCAATGAGCGGGGGGGGGGGGGGGGCGACAGCGTCAATGAGCGGGGGGGGGCGACAGCGTCAATGAGCGGGGGGGGCGGGCGGGGGGGGGGCGACAGCGAATGAGCGGGGGGTGGCGGGGCGCGACAGGCAATGAGCGGGCGGGCGACAGTGCAATGAGCGGCGGGGGGCGACAGCGCAATGAGGCGGGGGGGGCGACAGCGCAGATGAGCGGGGGCGACACAGCGCAATGAGCGGGGGGCGACAGGCGCAATGAGCGGGGGGGGCGGGGGCGACAGCGCAATGAGCGGGGGGGCGACAAGCGTCAATGAGCGGGGCGACAGCGTTCAATGGGAGCGGGGGGGGGCGAAAAGCGGGGGGGTGTTAGGTGGCGACAGCGTCAATTGAGCGGGGGTGCGACAGCGTCAATGAGCGGGGGGGCCACAGCGTCAATGAGTGGGGGGGGGCACAGCAGCGTCAATGAGTGGGGGGGCGAGCAGCGTCAATGAGCGGGGGGCGACAGCGTCAATGAGCGGGGGGGGGGGGGCCACAGCGTCAATGAGTGGGGGGGGGGGCCACAGCGTCAATGAGTGGGGGGGGGGGCCACAGCGTCAATGAGTGGGGGGGGGGGCGACAGCGTCAATGAGCGGGGTCTGACCAGCACGGGAATGCAGCACACACACACCCACACACACACACACACACACACACACACTGTGTCGTTGCAGAAGAGGCTTCCCTTCAAAAACTGGGGGACACAACCAGGACCCTGAAACTGGTGGAGCAGTGACTGTGGGCGACGTGTCCTCCACACTCCTGCATGAGAAAAAAGAAAGGAAGAGCGATGACTGTTACAAGAGAGAACATCACATGTCAATCATCCTGTAACCCCGCCCAGAAACCCAATCATACTGTAAACCCCCCCCACCATTACAGGTATTTATAGTGTGCCAACAAGTTGTAGTGCTGTACAATGAGAGAGACAGAATAACAAATACATACACAGAACGGTAGGAGAGGGGACCCCTGCCCCAGAGCTTACAATCTAGAGGAGAGCGGGACCTGCTCCAGAGCTTAACAATCTAAGAGGAGAGGGGACCCTGTGTGACGGAAAACGTTCCTTCCGTCTGTCCCTGACACTCCGACACACCCCTTTCCAAGATCAGCCCGGACTCTGAGATTGCTTGGAGCTCAGTGCCTCGAGGCCCTGATCTGCTTGGATCTGAACCTCTGCCTTGGAGCCTCTTTGCATTTTTCCAGAAGGGCCGCTCTGTGCCTTCTGAGGGTTAAGTGTAGTGTAGTCTGAAGGAGACAACCAGGCGAGCTGTATGTTCCAACAGGATTCGCTCTTTATGGAAGATTTCACTGGATATTTATTATATACAAATACAGCAATGCACATTCAAACTTCCCGCCCATCCCAACAGTTCTGATTGGTTCCAAGACCACTGCAGGCTTCCTTCAGGTCCTCTTCAGTTATAAAAAAAATACGTATCTGATGGCGCGATGGTAGTCGCTCTCGGATCGTATGGTGGTTCTCTTATGATGTACCGTCCATATATATAATGAAAAACAGCAAATAATATAATAGTGCAGAGCGAATACATATTGTGAACTATACGTTTACAATTTACTCATCCCACTCACAAGTAAAGAGCCCCAACACTGACTCTGAGCTGATCAACGCATTCAGGTCCTTTGCTTCTATGTATAGAAAGGCGACCTATGCCTATCAGAAGAGGGAGTCTTCTTTCGATCTCAGTATATGAAAAGACATAAAACAAGAAGACTTCCTTGTGCAGGTCCACTGGTAATGAAGTGGATGTATTTAGATGGAGGTTTAACTCACATTTGTTGGAGCTTATAGCCAAGCTCTAGGTTGGAGCGCCTGTGGACTTAAAGGTCAAGCCCATAGAAACCCTCCGGGGGGACTGGTGCAAGTAAATGAATTTATTAAGACTTAAAAATAAAAGAAAATAAACCTGGTGCAGCCAGGTAACCAGGACGCATTTCGCCACGTATTGTGGCTTCCTCAGCTGGTTTACAGGTAATACTGATGAATATATATATATATATATGTGTCTTTATGTTAGATGTAATTGTCCCCAGGTGTTTCGTTCCACAATCGGCATGCGTTCCACGCCTCCAATTGCCGGTCTCGATATTCCCGGCGGATCCGCCATCTTGCGCATGCGCTCTAACAGCGCTTGTGTTCCATGGTGTGTGTCATGTTACGCTTCCGGTCCATCCATGTACTCGACAATGTCCTCTGTCTGCCCTAGCAACCAGAGAGGATCATCTGTGTTTTATAACAGTGAGGCAAACAGGAAGGATCCCCAAATAGCTCTCCATATGCCCTTAATCGAAATGAGAACATGATATAACTCTAAGGGGGAAGGAGATGGTAATTAAACCTAGTATAGCGTTTAGCGTCAAACTTCCCCAAATCCACATTTCACAGAGACTTTAATGGACAGAAGATCTAAATCATATAAATGTGTGTGATATAATATATGTGAATCTACAGCTCCACTCGGTAAATACACCGAGATCCGTGAAATATACGGTGTAAATATTTGAAAGGGACAATCTTTGGAGTCCATTTTTAGCACATGAAGAGGAAAAGAGCTCAGATATCGCTTTAAACGGTGTAAAGATCAAAAAAACGTATGTAACGGTGACCAAAGTGTTAAGAAACATATATAAAAAACCTTTACGTATTAGTTAATGTCTAGTGTTGTTTCCCCAGCTACATACTGTCTACAAGCCGAAAAAAAGGGGCTCACTAATATATGATGAGACGAGCAGGTTTGAAAATGAATAAAACTGCAGTATGTGAACTGCTTAGAGTATGCGTGTATAAGCCAATTAATTCGTGCATAGATACCGTGCGAAAATTATAGAAAATCGGGAAAATAAATGAGAAGGGATAATTGTTCTTAACCCCTTAAGGACCTCTGACGTACCCTGTACGTCCTGTACTCGGGTCGCCCTTATACCCGCGGACGTACAGGGTACGTCAGCGGCGCCAAATCCCCCTCCCGCCCGATACTCACCTCCCTCGTCGGATCCCACGGCGATCTGGCAGGGAGGAAGCCTGCCCATGTGATTTACATGGGCAGGCGAGGCTGATGACGTCGCCACGCTGCGTGGTGACGTCATCAGAAGGTGCCCCCATGTGTTTCAATGGAGGGGAGGGGGGCTCCTTCGGAGCCCTCTATCTCCCCAACCATTGAAGCTAGGGAGATGCCGTTTGCACCGCTGGAGAGGGGAGAGCCTCCCCTTTCCAGCGGTCTATGGCATTAACAGTTTTGCCGCCGGATCGCTTTTGGGCGCCAATTGGCGCCAAAACGCAATTCAAACCTGGAGGGGGCTGACATCTTGGATGTCAGCCAAGCCTCCAGGTCCCCCCCCCACCCACTGACAACCTCACCATATGTGTGAGGATGTCAGTGGGCCAGTTAACCCTCTAGCTGCCATGTAGAGATAAGGGGATCCTAAGGATCCCTTTATCTCCCGATCCATGGCAGCTGGATGGTCATATTTGCCATCATTTAAAAGGCCTGATTATGGCCTTTCAAATGATACCAAACATGACCAGGTTTGGGTTTAAAAAAAAAATTAAATAAAATAAAAAAAAAAAAATTTTTTTAAAGTTTTTTTGTCTGGGGGGGTTAATTAAATAGGACCTAGGCTGTCATCTAAAAATAATTAGCACAAAATGGTCAGAATGAGCGCAGCGCGCATAGGTGAACTGTCTCAGCGGTGAAGGGGTTAAAAAGCAAACGCATGTTAAAATTGGGTATTTCTATTCTCGGGACAAAATTTTGAACCTATTTAGCCGGGGTCGTTTTGGGTGGTTGTAGATTTTGGGGATTAAATTACGAAAAAGTGTGTTTTTACCATTTTTTTCCTCATATTTCATATTTTTTTTATATTAAATTATTGGATATGATGGAAATAATGGTATTTCTAGAAAGTCCATTTAATGGCGGGAAAAAGGGTGTATAATATGTGTGGGTCGAATAAACGAGTAAGAGGAAAAATTGTCCTAAACACTAACAGCGCAGAAACGTAAAAACAGCAGCGGTCACTAAAAGACGGATTTGTGTTAAACCGCCCGGTCACTAAGGGGTTAAAAGACGGTGCGTCATGTCTAGGTTTTTTTTTCAAATGTGGAGTGGGAGGAGCCTCAAATCCCTCTAAAGAAAGTGAATGGCCTCAAAATCATCATTTAATCCATTCGGCACCAATGTGCCATTTTGGAAGATATGTCTCATTTCTTCCCTTCTTAATTTATTGGGTAGATCTTCAATCTCCACTTTCCTTGTCTGCTTTAAGGCCCAGGATTTCACGCCCACGGGCGAACTATTGTGATGTGTCTTACAGTGCAATGAGACTGAATGTTTTTCGTAACCATTTCTGATGTTTCTGGCGTGTTCAGCTATTCGGACGTTCAAGGCCCTTTTAGTACGACCTTCGTAACCCAAACCACAGGGGCATTCTAACATATAGATAACATGTTTCGAGCAGCAATTAAGAATAAAACCTGTTTTAACTATTTTATTCTGTTTGCGGTTAAGATATGAACTGATAGGATTTTTCTTATTACCGGTAGATCTACAAGCCCGGCATAAACCGCTTTGATAAAAACCCTCTTTCAGCCCAAAATGATTTTTGATGGTATCGTCCTTTTTTTTTGGTTTTACTATGCACTAAATTCGATTTAATATTTTTAGTTCCTCTAAAGACTATTTTGGGAGTTGTCCCTATATATTCTTTTAGATCTACATCGTTATTAAGGACAGACCGATGTTTTTTTAGGATCTTTTTAATACTGTTAGAACTTCTTTCGCTTCTCTATTTTTAGACTTATACTGTCTCTCCTGTCTCTCCGGTCTCTTTGTGCTACCTCTGAAATGATGCTGTCTAGATCTACTTCTCCATACCCTTTTTCTAAAATATCTTTGAGAGTTAGGGCTTGTTCTCTATAGGTTTCCATATCCGTACAATTACGCCTTAATCTAATAAATTGTCCCTTGGGGACACCCTTAAGCCATGGCGAATGGTGGCAACTGGTGCGGTCGATGTAGGTGTTTTTATCGACATCTTTAAAGAAGGTTCTTGATTTAATGCGTTCACCCTCTACATACACTTTTAGATCTAAAAAGTTAACCTCTTCTGGACTCTCTTCAGTTATAATTTGCATACCAAATGGTGAACATGTACCTAAAGTCTCTAATTACATTATGTCAGATATTTTCAATAAACATTCTTTAGCCTTTAGCTCACACAACATTTGTATAATCCATTGTTCTAACACATCAGATTAAAGACAAACACTATCACAGACTTCTTGAATTAAACATGCAGCCAGATAAGGGGAAAAGCCCTGTTGCATAAATCACACAGTACTCAAGCTTGTTTACTGGTTACACAGAAACACATTTACCTACAGGAATATAAGTATATTTAAAACCAAAGCTATGCCATTTACACTAAACTAATTTATACTAAAACCAAACGATGTAAAATATATTTAAAAATCACATGATATAAATGAACATAAAGTCTCTTGGGGTTTGAAGCGCGGAGCGTTACATCAGCTCCATGACACCCTGCCCCAGAGCTTACAATCTAAGAGGAGAGGGGACCCTGCTCATAGGAGCTTACAATCTAAGAGGAGAGGGGACCCTGCTCCAGAGCTTACAATCTAAGAGGAGAGGGGACCCTGCTCCAGAGCTTACAATCTAAGAGGAGAGGGGACCCTGCTCATAGGAGCTTACAATCTAAGAGGCGAGGGGACCCTGCCCCAGAGCTTACAATCTAAGAGGGGAGGGGACCCTGCCCCAGAGATACAATCTAAGAGGAGAGGGGACCCTGCCCCAGAGCTTACAATCTAAGAGGAGAGGGGACCCTGCTCCAGAGCTTACAATCTAAGAGGAGAGGGGACCCTGCTCCAGAGCTTACAATCTAAGAGGAGAGGAGACCCTGCTCCAGAGTTTACAATCTAAGAGGAGAGGAGACACTGCTCCAGAGCTTACAATCTAAGAGGAGAGGAGACCCTGCCCCAGAGTTTACAATCTAAGAGGAGAGGGGACCCTGCTCCAGAGCTTACAATCTAAGAGGAGAGGGGACCCTGCCCCAGAGCTTACAATCTAAGAGGAGAGGAGACCCTGCTCCAGAGTTTACAATCTAAGAGGAGAGGGGACCCTGCTCCAGAGCTTACAATCTAAGAGGAGAGGGGACCCTGCTCCAGAGCTTACAATCTAAGAGGAGAGAGGACCCTGCCCCAGAGTTTACAATCTAAGAGGAGAGAGGACCCTGCCCCAGAGTTTACAATCTAAGAGGAGAGAGGACCCTGCTCCAGAGCTTACAATCTAAGGAGAGGGGACCCTGCTCGAGAGCTTACAACCTAAGAGGAGAGGGGACCCTGCCACAGAGCTTACAATCTAAGAGGAGAGGGGACCCTGCCCCAGAGCTTACAATCTAAGAGGAGAGGGGACCCTGCCCCAGAGCTTACAATCTAGAGGAGAAGGGACCCTGCCCCAGAGCTTACAATCTAAGAGGAGAGGGGACCCTGCCCCAGAGCTTACAATCTAAGAGGAGAGGGGACCCTGCCCAGAGCTTACAATCTAAGAGGAGAGGGGACCCTGCCCAGAGCTTACAATCTAAGAGGAGAGGGGACCCTGCCCCAGAGTTTACAATCTAAGAGGAGAGGGGCCCTGCCCCAGAGCTTACAATCTAAGAGGAGAGGGGACCCTGCCCCAGAGCTTACAATCTAAGAGGAGAGGGGACCCTGCCCAGAGCTTACAATCTAAGAGGAGAGGGGACCCTGCCCCAGAGCTTACAATCTAAGAGGAGAGGGGACCCTGCCCCAGAGCTTACAATCTAAGAGGAGAGGGGACCCTGCCCCAGAGCTTACAATCTAAGAGGAGAGGGGACCCTGCCCCAGAGCTTACAATCTAAGAGGAGAGGGGACCCTGCCCCAGAGCTTACAATCTAAGAGGAGAGAGGACCCTGCTCATAGGAGTTTACAGTCTAGAGGGATTGGGGTTGAGGAAGACGAGGGGAATGTTACTGGACGGCAGGATCATTAGTGGTTCAGGAATGGTGGGACCATAGAAGCAGCTTCAATCCTGTGTGATTAGTCGAGCAGAGGGATGAGTAGCGTCAGTGACGTGGTACAATTATCTGAAGAGCTGGGTATTCTTGAAGGCCTGGAGGATTTGGGGAGAGTTTGATAGGACGAGGCAAGGCTGCGTTAATGAGGCCAAACGTGGGATCCAGGTCCCAAAGCACAATAATAAAATGGAGGAGATGTAGGCGGCGGCGCGGTTATGGAGGAGATGTATGCAGCGGCGTGGTTATGGAGGAGATGTAGGCAGCGGCGTGGTTATGGAGGAGATGTAGGCAGCGGCGTGGTTATGGAGGAGATGTAGGCAGCGGCGCGGTTATGGAGGAGATGTAGGCAGTGGCGCGGTTATGGAGGAGATATAGGCAGTGGCGCGGTTATGGAGGAGATGTAGGGAGCGGCGCGGTTATGGAGGAGATGTAGGCAGCGGCGCGGTTATGGAGGAGATGTATGCAGTGGCAGCGGTTATGGAGGAGATGTAGGCAGCGGTGCGGTTATGGGGAGATGTAGGCAGCGGCGCGGTTATGGAGGAGATGTAGGCAGCGGCGCGGTTATGGAGGAGATGTAGGCAGCGGCGCGGTTATGGAGGAGATGTAGGCAGCGCGCGGTTATGGAGGAGATGTAGGCAGCGGCGCGGTTATGGAGGAGATGTAGGCAGTGGCGCGGTTATGGAGGAGATGTAGGCAGTGGCGCGGTTATGGAGGAGATGTATGCAGCGGCGCGGTTATGGAGGAGATGTATGCAGCGGCGCGGTTATGGAGAGCTTTGTATGTGACCAATATAATGAATTGGATTCTAAAAGGAAACAGGAGCCAGTGCAGAGATTGACAAAGGGACGAGGTGCGAGAGGAGAGGTGCGAGAGGAGAGGTGCGAGAGGAGCGGTGCGAGAGGAGAGGTGCGAGAGGAGCGGTGCGAGAGGAGCGAGAGGAGAGGTGCGAGAGGTGCGAGAGGAGAGGTGCGAGAGGAGAGGTGCAATGGATGAGTCTGACACGGCGTTCATAACAGACTGCAAACTCTCAATCATACTGTAACCCTGCACAGAAACCTGTCAATCATTGTGGCACCACCCAGAAACCTGTCAATCATACTGTACCTCCATACACAGAGCCTCCCGCCCCTTTATACACAGGCCCCGGGTCTCACCACATGCTCGGCCTCCAGCACCTGCCGGAGTTTCTCCCTCAGACCTCCGCACTGACGGCACTATCTCCGGCCATCATTAACTCGCCGCCGGCTCTGCGCATGTGCAAATCCTGCCACAAGGCTGCTATCTTCATATCTTCCTGTGATTGGCAAACCATTCTTCAACTACCACGCCCACTTGCAGAAACCGCCCAACGAGATCTCCCCTACCTGACGGGACAGCTTCACTGTCCAATCAGAGGCGGGGAAAGATACAATATTATCCAATCGCATCTTTCACAAAAATGAGGCCCCTACCTTGTTATTTAGTTGTCCCAGTTGTGCCTGAAAGAAATAAGCTAAAAAATAAACCTTTTACTCAGAAACGCTGGATTCCCGCCATTTACTGATCGCGGTTATATAATTTATATGTATGAAATAGGATTTGGTTGTTATTTCCCAAATTCCTAATGTCGGGATCACCTGAATCCTGCAGGCGGTATCTGGGGCCGCCATGTCACCAGGGAAGCGGGACCCTCCCACTCTGTAACCAGGAAGTGAGGGAGAAGCGACCGGAGGGGGGGGGGTATTTAATACAGCCCGAGGACTGTGCTCCCCCACACTGCACCGCGAGTCCGGATTCCCGAGGAGGCCCCTACCGGTGCTACTGGTACAGGGGCGAGATGCAGACCCCCAGGATAGCCATGTAACTCCCTCCCAGGATAGCCAGGCTCCAAACCCCCCCCCCCCCCCGACACCAGGATAGCTGGGCTCCATACCCCCCCCCCCCCGACACAGGATAGCTGGGCTCCATACCCCCCCCCCCCCGACACCCAGGATAGCTGGGCTCCTACCCCCCCCCCCGACACCAGGATAGCTGGGCTCAATACCCCCCCCCGACACCCAGGATAGCTGGGCTCCATACCCCCGACACCCAGGATAGCTGGGCTCCATACCCCCCCCCCGACACCCAGGATAGCTGGGCTCCATACCCCCCCCCGACACCCAGGATAGCTGGGCTCCATACCCCCCCCCCCCCGACACCCAGGATAGCTGGGCTCCATACCCCCCCCCCCGACACCCAGGATAGCTGGGCTCCATACCCCCCCCGACACCAGGATAGCTGGGCTCCATACCCCCCCCCCCCAGACACCCAGGATAGCTGGGCTCCATACCCCCCCCCCCGACACCCAGGATAGCTGGGCTCCATACCCCCCCCCCCCCGACACCCAGGATAGCTGGGCTCCATACCCCCCCCCCCCCCGACACCCAGGATAGCTGGGCTCCATACCCCCCCCCCCCCCGACACCCAGGATAGCTGGGCTCCATACCCCCCCCCCCCAGCCCGACACCCAGGATAGCTGGCCTCCATACCCCCCCCCCCGACACCCAGGATAGCTGGGCTCCATACCACCCCCCCCCCGACACCCAGGATAGCTGGGTCCTACCCCCCCCCCCCCCCCCCGACACCCAGGATAGCTGGGCTCCATACCCCCCCCCCCCGACACCCAGGATAGCTGGGCTCCATACCCCCCCCCCCCCGACACCCAGGATAGCTGGGCTCCATACCCCCCCCCCGACACCCAGGATAGCTGGGCTCCATACCCCCCCCCCCCGACACCCAGGATAGCTGGGCTCCATACCCCCCCCCGACACCCAGGATAGCTGGGCTCCATCCCCCCCCCCCCCAGACACCCAGTATAGCTGGGCTCCATACCCCCCCCCCAGACACCCAGGATAGCTGGGCTCCATACCCCCCCCCCCCCAGACACCCAGGATAGCTGGGCTCCATACCCCCCCCCCCCAGGATAACCAGGCTATATATATATATCTATATATCCCCTATACCTCTGAGACCACTGGATGGCCAGGCTCTACATAACCCCCTCCCCATACCTCCCTGAGACCCCCCCCCCCAGGATGGCAGGCTCTATATAACCCCATCCTCATATCTCCTTGAGACCTGTGCATGAAAAGTGCTGCCCTGGACAGCTGGGATACGCGCAGCAGCTCCCTATGCTTTACACATATCTGGGGAAGCACTTTTCATACTCTGCCCCTCGGCATGCACATATAGCTTTGTATGACATGTGTGAGAGCTGCCAGATCATGTAAACAAACCCCTATATACCCAGTTATGTCACCATGCAGATTATCCTCCCGGCGTTCCCTCATGCCGTATCTCTTGGTGCAGTCCACTGGTCCCGCCATGTTTGTACCCGCTGGTTTCCTGCGTAGGTCACGCTCTCCCTCCCCATACATTGTGACTCTCCCTTCTTTTCTCACAGGCCGGTGGATCGGTTGTGATGGTGGTGGAGGTGGAAGGCTTTTATGGCGTCTACATGCTGTACTGCCACCCCAAAAAATACAAAGGCCGCATCTACATCGGTTTCACCGTGAACCCCAGCGGCGCATCCAGCAGCACAATGGTGGCAAACACAAAGGGGGGGCCTGGAAGACCAGCGGTCGGGGCCCCTGGTGAGTGCATGAGGCAGGACCGGTCACGTAGCTGCTGTATCCAGTGGGATGAGAGCGGAGACGTGTCGCGGTCCTGAGTGTTTCCAGATTGTGTCTCCTCCGCACAGCCTGACCCTCTCTGTCTCCGCACAGCCTGACCCTCTCTGTCTCCGCACAGCCTGACCCTCTCTGTCTCCGCACAGCCTGACCCTCTCTGTCTCCGCACAGCCTGACCCTCTCTGTCTCCGCACAGCCTGACCCTCTCTGTCTCCGCACAGCCTGACCCTCTCTGTCTCCGCACAGCCTGACCCTCTCTGTCTCCGCACAGCCTGACCCTCTCTGTCTCCGCACAGCCTGACCCTCTCTGTCTCCGCACAGCCTGACCCTCTCTGTCTCCGCACAGCCTGACCCTCTCTGTCTCCGCACAGCCTGACCCTCTCTGTCTCCGCACAGCCTGACCCTCTCTGTCTCCGCACAGCCTGACCCTCTCTGTCTCCGCACAGCCTGACCCTCTCTGTCTCCGCACAGCCTGACCCTCTCTGTCTCCGCACAGCCTGACCCTCTCTGTCTCCGCACAGCCTGACCCTCTCTGTCTCCGCACAGCCTGACCCTCTCTGTCTCCGCACAGCCTGACCCTCTCTGTCTCCGCACAGCCTGACCCTCTCTGTCTCCGCACAGCCTGACCCTCTCTGTCTCCGCACAGCCTGACCCTCTCTGTCTCCGCACAGCCTGACCCTCTCTGTCTCCGCACAGCCTGACCCTCTCTGTCTCCGCACAGCCTGACCCTCTCTGTCTCCGCACAGCCTGACCCTCTCTGTCTCCGCACAGCCTGACCTCTCTGTCTCCGCACAGCCTGACCCTCTCTGTCTCCGCACAGCCTGACCCTCTCTGTCTCCGCACAGCCTGACCCTCTCTGTCTCCGCACAGCCTGACCCTCTCTGTCTCCGCACAGCCTGACCCTCTCTGTCTCCGCACAGCCTGACCCTCTCTGTCTCCGCACAGCCTGACCCTCTCTGTCTCCGCACAGCCTGACCCTCTCTGTCTCCGCACAGCCTGACCCTCTCTGTCTCCGCACAGCCTGACCCTCTCTGTCTCCGCACAGCCTGACCCTCTCTGTCTCCGCACAGCCTGACCCTCTCTGTCTCCGCACAGCCTGACCCTCTCTGTCTCCGCACAGCCTGACCCTCTCTGTCTCCGCACAGCCTGACCCTCTCTGTCTCCGCACAGCCTGACCCTCTCTGTCTCCGCACAGCCTGACCCTCTCTGTCTCCGCACAGCCTGACCCTCTCTGTCTCCGCACAGCCTGACCCTCTCTGTCTCCGCACAGCCTGACCCTCTCTGTCTCCGCACAGCCTGACCTCTCTGTCTCCGCACAGCCTGACCCTCTCTGTCTCCGCACAGCCTGACCCTCTCTGTCTCCGCACAGCCTGACCCTCTCTGTCTCCGCACAGCCTGACCCTCTCTGTCTCCGCACAGCCTGACCCTCTCTGTCTCCGCACAGCCTGACCCTCTCTGTCTCCGCACAGCCTGACCCTCTCTGTCTCCGCACAGCCTGACCCTCTCTGTCTCCGCACAGCCTGACCCTCTCTGTCTCCGCACAGCCTGACCCTCTCTGTCTCCGCACAGCCTGACCCTCTCTGTCTCCGCACAGCCTGACCCTCTCTGTCTCCGCACAGCCTGACCCTCTCTGTCTCCGCACAGCCTGACCCTCTCTGTCTCCGCACAGCCTGACCCTCTCTGTCTCCGCACAGCCTGACCCTCTCTGTTCCGCACAGCCTGACCCTCTCTGTCTCCGCACAGCCTGACCCTCTCTGTCTCCGCACAGCCTGACCCTCTCTGTCTCCGCACAGCCTGACCCTCTCTGTCTCCGCACAGCCTGACCCTCTCTGTCTCCGCACAGCCTGACCCTCTCTGTCTCCGCACAGCCTGACCCTCTCTGTCTCCGCACAGCCTGACCCTCTCTGTCTCCGCACAGCCTGACCCTCTCTGTCTCCGCACAGCCTGACCCTCTCTGTCTCCGCACAGCCTGACCCTCTCTGTCTCCGCACAGCCTGACCCTCTCTGTCTCCGCACAGCCTGACCCTCTCTGTCTCCGCACAGCCTGACCCTCTCTGTCTCCGCACAGCCTGACCCTCTCTGTCTCCGCACAGCCTGACCCTCTCTGTCTCCGCACAGCCTGACCCTCTCTGTCTCCGCACAGCCTGACCCTCTCTGTCTCCGCACAGCCTGACCCTCTCTGTCTCCGCACAGCCTGACCCTCTCTGTCTCCGCACAGCCTGACCCTCTCTGTCTCCGCACAGCCTGACCCTCTCTGTCTCCGCACAGCCTGACCCTCTCTGTCTCCGCACAGCCTGACCCTCTCTGTCTCCGCACAGCCTGACCCTCTCTGTCTCCGCACAGCCTGACCCTCTCTGTCTCCGCACAGCCTGACCCTCTCTGTCTCCGCACAGCCTGACCCTCTCTGTCTCCGCACAGCCTGACCCTCTCTGTCTCCGCACAGCCTGACCCTCTCTTCTCCGCACAGCCTGACCCTCTCTGTCTCCGCACAGCCTGACCCTCTCTGTCTCCGCACAGCCTGACCCTCTCTGTCTCCGCACAGCCTGACCCTCTCTGTCTCCGCACAGCCTGACCCTCTCTGTCTCCGCACAGCCTGACCCTCTCTGTCTCCGCACAGCCTGACCCTCTCTGTCTCCGCACAGCCTGACCCTCTCTGTCTCCGCACAGCCTGACCCTCTCTGTCTCCGCACAGCCTGACCCTCTCTGTCTCCGCACAGCCTGACCCTCTCTGTCTCCGCACAGCCTGACCCTCTCTGTCTCCACAGGGACATGGTGCTGATCGTCCACGGATTCCCCAATGACATCGCGGCATTACGGGTAAACCGCCCTCATCACCTCTCACTCGACGTGCGGCCTTCTTTCTAGCGGGTCGATTCATGAATTCGAGTCCAGTTTTGGTGCTTTGCACGTCGGTTCACTTCAGTGACTCCATTTCAGTGAGAAGTCGGTAGAATTAACTATCAAACGGTCACCGTATTTTGCCGAGAAGCTGATTCTAGCAACATGGGAAGTCTCCTCCTAATCCAATAAAAATGTATTAAAACGTGTCTAATAAACAGGGCGGGTTAATCAATGGGAGCAGAAATGCACCGAACAGTGAGGTTTCCCCGTACGGTGACGTTTTCGTGGCCATTCGGATATTCAGAGCAGGCAGTTTGCCAAATTTTGGTGAATTGCCTGTGAAATCTGGTGCCTGTTCGGCAGCTTTTTACAGCGGTCTGTTGAGCAGGTTGTTGGTCAGTTTATCGGATGCGTTCGGCTGAATGAAAGGGCACCGACCGACATTTGCTCTTTGAATAACCTTGTATAAATGTTTTTTTATCTCTCTCGTGTGGGATTTGGTGTTTAAATTTCTCCCGTTTCGCTGCGTTTCAGGGTCTGTGAATAGATAAGTCGCTCGTTCTGTTGCTTCCGGTGTCGCTGAATCGCTGTGTAAAATGCCGGTGTTTCTGCCGATTCTCCTGGATTTGATGAATTGCCCTGAATTTGCAGATCCGGTGAGATTCACTGGTAAATTCAGAGCGGAATGAATGAGCCGCTAAGTCTCGGCTTTCTTGTCGCCTCTGCAGTTTGAGTGGGCCTGGCAGCACCCCCACGTGTCCCGCCGCCTCACACACGTCCCCCGCAAGACCAAGAAGCAGTCCAGCTTTGACTTCCACCTCTTCGTCCTGTATCACATGTTACGTGTGGCCCCGTGGAACCGGCTGCCCCTGACCCTCCGCTGGCTGCGCCAGGAATACCACCGGGAGCTCCCCCCACTCCTGCAGCCCCCCCTGCATATGCCACTGGTGTTTGGGCAAGTGCGAGCCAGACCGATCCCTAAATCCCAGGGCCGAGCGGCAGAGAAGGGTGAGGGTGGTAACCTGCAAGATGTCGCTCCCCAGAGGTGCCAGGTCTGCTACCACGAAGTGCAGGTACGTGGCAGAGCTGGCGGGGGGGGGGGGGGGGGCGCGCATTATAAAGCATTAACCAATTGATTGAAAGTGTTTTCTGTCTGTGCGGCGCCGGGATAAAACCCCACCATAAACTGATTATTACATGGAGAGCGACACCGGTTACGGATCTGATGCGCCGAGGCCCGAGCCTCTCCCTCTGCTGTGTCTGGTCAGTCTCCCAGGGGGCGAGAGGAGGGGTCTGTGATTCGGGGAAAGTGACCGATTCCGCTGCTGCTGTGGTTGACATGCGGTGCTGGATAGTGCTTATACCCGGATACACCTGTGTGACAGCAGGCAGGGGGTATTAACCGGCTGTGCCGTTGCAGGATGACTGCCTTCGCTGCTTCCATCCCGGCTGCGCTCTCACCGCGCACATCCTCTGTCTTGCCAAACTCTTCCTACGAAACGAGCCGGGGAACCTCATCCCCGTGGAAGGGGTCTGTCCCAGGTAAGAGCCGCGCTGTCACCCTGTTGAGTCCGGCGCCTGCAAGACGCGATGAAACGCAAGCCAGGCAGCCGGATTTGTTGTTTTTCCTTGAGGGGAGAGGTTGTTGTACTTTGTTACATACGGTTTCTGTCCCAGCAGCTGTGATCGCTCGGTGCTGTGGGGAGACCTCGTCCGCTACAAGAAGGGCTGCTACGGGGACCTGGAAGACATCTCCACCTCCCAGGTGAGGCCGGCACCTGCTCTGATCCATCTAATGCCGCACATTCATTATCGCAGGTTCAGCAGATTTTGCCAAAAGGAGCTGCCGCCGTTGAAGCCGTTACCGGATGTTGATGAAAAGTGCTGAGATTCAGCAAATTCCACCGAATGAGGGAAATCATTTTTATAAAAAAGCCAGAGGATTTAAACCCGACCAGTAGCCGGCACTGATAGTTCTGTGGGAGAGTTTTGGTGCCGAATCGCCTGTATTTGGTGCATAGCTTCGATAATTGTCAATACGGTGAAACGTGCTGTGCAATTCAGATGTTAAGTGAATAAACCCCTATCTGACATGGCTTCTTTCACGCCTTTTATCTCCCACAGACGCACTGGGCGGACGCGTTACACAGCGATACCTGAGCCGCGTCTGCCACGTGGACGATGTGCCGTGGATTCCCAGCAGCATCTCCCACTAATGAACTTTCTCTGCAAGTCACGTCCATGAAACGAGTCGCCAGACACGCGTATAAAATGTTATTTATTCAAAACGCAAGACAGATTTTAACCCTTTGTGATCATGTCCTGTGCATCACATGGAAATAATAAAGTGTTACAGTCCAGATGTGCTACCTTTCCTGTACAGCAGGGGATTCTGGGAGTTGTGGTTCAGTAAGAGGGAGGCGCTGCACCTCTTCACATGGAGAGGAGGTGGGGGGGGGGCGGCTCACCAGGATGCAATGGGTTAATACAGGCTCTGAAGCTTCATAAACCGTCTGCAACGGGGAAAAAAAAACAGCCCAAAAGGTATCCACAAAATATAAAAGTGTCCAGGCAGGTCGAGATGTGATGAGGCGCAGAGTCTCCCCCGGCACAGCGAGAAGAGGCGCAGAGTCTCCCCCGGCACAGCGAGAAGAGGCGCAGAGTCTCCCCCGGCACAGCGAGAAGAGGCGCAGAGTCTCCCCCGGCACAGCGAGAAGAGGCGCAGAGTCTCCCCCGGCACAGCGAGAAGAGGCGCAGAGTCTCCCCCGGCACAGCGAGAAGAGGCGCAGAGTCTCCCCCGGCACAGCGAGAAGAGGCGCAGAGTCTCCCCCGGCACAGCGAGAAGAGGCGCAGAGTCTCCCCCGGCACAGCGAGAAGAGGCGCAGAGTCTCCCCCGGCACAGCGAGAAGAGGCGCAGAGTCTCCCCCGGCACAGCGAGAAGAGGCGCAGAGTCTCCCCCGGCACAGCGAGAAGAGGCGCAGAGTCTCCCCCGCACAGCGAGAAGAGGCGCAGAGTCTCCCCCGGCACAGCGAGAAGAGGCGCAGAGTCTCCCCCGGCACAGCGAGAAGAGGCGCAGAGTCTCCCCCGGCACAGCGAGAAGAGGCGCAGAGTCTCCCCCGGCACAGCGAGAAGAGGCGCAGAGTCTTCCCTGGCACAGCGAGAAGAGGCGCAGAGTCTCCCCCGGCACAGCGAGAAGAGGCGCAGAGTCTCCCCCGGCACCGCTCACTTTTTCTTTGGCTCTTTACACGCGACGACGTAACGCTGCGCCACATTCAGGGGCGGCGAATAACCGTCAGCGTAGGAGGTGTCCTCGAACAGCACCGAGTAATCATCCTGAGGCTGAAGGACAAAAAAAACAGACGTGAAGACTTGTAATGGTGAACACAGACTCCCCCTCTCGTCATACAGCTCAGCACCCACAGCCGTCACCCTCCCCGGGCCATGCAACAAATCAAGCTGCCCCGGGCTCTGCATGTGCACTCTCACCCTCCCCGGCCTCTGCATGTGCACTCTCACCCTCCCCGGCCTCTGCATGTGCACTCTCACCCTCCCCGGCCTCTGCATGTGCACTCTCACCCTCCCCGGCCTCTGCCTGTGCACTCTCACCCTCCCGCCGCCTCTATCCCCCCAGTCCTGGGCGCAGACTCATCGCGTCCCTTCCAGCTGCTGACACTTTTTTTCAAATTACCTTTTAAGTCCAAGCTTCTGCTCCTTCTCTTGCAATTCCTGCTCTATTCTTTCTGGCCGCCAGCTCCACGCTCCCCCTGCTCCCCTCAGATTGTAAACTCACAGGGTGTCTGGCTGAGCTTGTATAAAGTGCTAATGGATCCTACAGGCACGTCCGTCTGTCCTCCCTCATTGTAAAGCGCTGCAGATTCTGTTGGCGCTATATCAGTAACTGCATTGTGTTGGCTCTGTATGCGTAACGTAGACATAGCAATAAATCCCAGACTCCCTGTATTGTGTCCGTGACACGTAGGAGTCACTCAACACCACATTCACTGTCCCACAATCCTTTGTGTTTTACAGCCAGCACGTATCATACAGACCATAAAAAGGGAACAGCGAGAAAAAGACAGCACAGTCTCCCACATCCCGCCCAGCACAGGCGCACGGTCGGTCCGTCCGTCCGTCCCCCCCCCCCACTGCACAGGCGCACGGTCCCGCCCCCCTGCACAGTCCCGCCCCCCCCCCACTGGACCCGTACGCTGCACAATACAGGTGTACAGGTGCAGTCTGCCAGACGCTGCACAGTACCCGTGTCCAGCCTCCCCCCCCCCCTCCCCAGCTGCACTCTGTGCCAGGTTGCAGACGATGCGCGCTCACCCGTTGTGGTGGGGTGTGGATCAGAGCCCGGTAGAAACACGTGGTCTGGGGATAGAGAGCCAGGACCAGCTGATCTTTCTGGAATAACGCCTCAGGGTCCGTCTCCGGATTGGCCTTCCACTGCGGCAGCGGGATGATGCGGCGGCGGCTCAGCGTGTGACGTCTGCACAGCAAGAGAACATACAAAAAGGTATTCAGCGAAAAAGACGCATGAGAGGAGCCAGAGAAATCCACACTTAAAGGGGACCATCCTCTAAACCACTCCCTGGAGCGCGAGCGCGGCACAAGCTTCCCGGAGGGGCCGGCGACTGGACACACTGCTCATGTCGCACCGTGCTCACACAGACCCGCCTGGCTCTGCCCCACGCCAGAGAAGTACATACACCCCCCAAAAGGGGCCGCCCCCTCGCAGACGACGGCCCACCCCCTCGCAGACGCGCTGGTGTTTGCAGACATGTCTCCCGGCACGCCAGAAGTGAATTTACTGCGGCCTCGGGTTGGCGCACGCTGATCACTTACTCTTTCCCTTCCTCGTCAATGTCGTCCACTTCATACCTAAAATAAATAAATGACATTAGTGAAGCCGTGTGACATCATCGCAGTGACCTCACATAGCACAGGATACGCACTTGTTAGCCGCGTGGCTGTAGCTGACCACCTCTGCGAGAATCCACTGCTCGTCTCCATCCACAGCCTTGACACGAGCCGCCACCTTGTCTCCAGGCTTGGCCACGTAGTCGCTGGATGCTGGGATTGCGCCACACAGAGGGGGCGGCCTGGAGAGAGAACGGGGGGGGGGGGTCAGGTATACAAGTGGAGGCAAGAGCTGCCGATTCTGCCGTCTGGAAAAGCCATGAACATGTGGCGTCTGCGGACACGGAGCTTCCCAGCGCGCAAAGGCCCGCAGCGCGCAAAGCAATGGTGCATGCACCGCCGGACAGGATATGAGTCAGGAAGACGTTTTAGGGCGTCCACATAAAGGGGTGATACTGAGCGGCGCGCAGGGCGACAGTCTATGAGGGTCATTCACCAACGTCTGGAATTGCCACCGAATTGAATTTTTATCGTGTCTAATTTCGGGACAATCGGTTTATTCACTAAACTGTATTTTCACGAAATAAAAGGAGAATTGACAGAAAAATACGGTGCGATTTGTTGTGATTTGGCGGCACCGAAATTACGCAATTGTTCACAAAACGCTGAATTGCACCAAAATTACCCGATTTCAACCGAACCGGCGAATCCAATAGGTTTTAATGGAATAAACGAGCTTTGGTTTTTGTGTTTATTTCTATTGATTTAACCCCTTGTTAGGAGAATCGGAGACTTCCTGGTTTTCCTCCATTCGGTGCAATCCGGCACTTTTCTCAATGGCTTCGGTGACTCAATTTCCGGCAAATTACGGTAAACATTCAATAGTAAAGTCAGCGAGTTTGCCGGAATTTAATCACACGAATGGAAAGAGCCGGAATGGAGTTACACATGTGTCCTTTGTGATTAACCCCTTCGTATCTGCTCACTTTTCTGTCACTCACTTCTCGCCGGGTTTCCCGATCCACAGCGGCAGCGTCATGGCGGATTGTTGTAACAGCGTCATCAGTACCCCGCGCCTCATGGTCTTGCGGGGCGGCTCAGAGTCATGGTACTGCCCGGCAATCTTGGCGGCTGTGGGAGGAGCGAGAGTCCCGTGTGGTGAATGAAGTCTGTGTGGCACCGGCGGGGGAGGGGGAGATACTCACCAATGCGCCGCTCCTCTAGAAGGGACTTTATCTCGGCGATTTTATCCAGAGATCTGCGCAGGATGCTGCAACGAGAAGAGAGCGGTGACACCGGTTGCGCCGCCTTCAAAGAGCGCCAAATGATGCGGCAAGGAACCGCGTGCCAAATCTGAGAGGGCGGAGCCTGCCAGATATTAATATCGGGACATAAAGGGGGTCAGTGAAAGGGTTAATGTCTGATTAACCAGGAGGATCCTCGTGGCATGTGCCGGAAGCATATACATTGTGGCAGGAGCCGCAGGGGATTGGCTGGGAGGTGATCACATGGGACAAAGCTCCCGCACTCACTTGCACTCTGCCTCGGCATCAGCTTTGGCCGTGGTGTACAGACCCCGGAGCTTGGTGCGGTAATATGGAGAGACTGTGAAAAGAAGCTGCGGTTACACAGAGCCACGACCCCCCCCCCCCCCACAGGCTCAGAGCCGCACCGGGGGCCGGCAGAATACGGCTCAACACACACTTACTCTTGTTCTCGGTCTGCATGCGCTCGTGCGTTTTCTGTATATTCACCAGATTGTGTTCACTCCGCGAGCGCTCCTCCTGCAAAAGAGAAACACCACGTGAGGAGCCCCCCAAAACGTGGCATCACTAGGGGAGGGGGCACAGCATTAGTACTGTGTGAGTCTTGAGGGGATCTGAAAGCCAGTGACGGGGGCTCACCGATGGGGACATGCGACACTGGGGGAGGGGGGAAAGCTCCGTGACATGTTGAGGCGCGACACCAGGAGGAGCTCAGCGACGGGGACGCGTTGAGGCGCAACACCAGGAGGAGCTCAGCGACGGGGACGCGTTGAGGCGCAACACCAGGAGGAGCTCAGCGACGGGGACGCGTTGAGGCGCAGGCGCGACACGGGGGGGGCGGACTCAGATGTGGAGACGCGCAGACTCACCTGGGTTTGTTTGATGAGCTGGTGGAGCTCACTGAGTAACTCTGATATCCGAGTGTCGGCCGACACCAGCGCCATCCTCGCCTCCTTTATCGTCCTGCCAAACCAAGACACCGGGTCAGCGACAAGACCCCAGAGTCCCCACCACCACGCCCCCAGACTCTCCACCCCTCCCAGACCCCCCACTGCCATGCCACCCCTCCCCAGCGTCCACCGCCACGCCACACCCCTCCCGCGATCCCTCTCCCAGAGACCCCACCGCCACCCCTCCCCCCAGCCCTCTACTGCGATCCCTCCCCCGGAGTCACCACCGCCACGCCACCACTCCCCCCCAGACCCGGAGTCACCACCGCCACGCCACCTCTCCCCCCAGACCCGGAGTCACCACCGCCACGCCACCGCTGCCCCCAGACATAACCACCACACCACCGCTCCCCCCCAGACCCACCACTCCCACCGCTCCCCCCCAGACCCACCACTCCCACCGCTCCCCCCCAGACCCACCACCCCCACCGCTCCACCCCAGACCCACCACACCACCGCTCCCCCCCAGACCACCACCCCCACCGCTCCACCCCAGACCCACCACCCCAGACCCACCACCCCCACTCCCCCCGACCCACCACCCCCACCCAGACCCACCACCCCACTGCTCCACCCCAGACCCACCACCCCCACTCCCCCCGACCCACCACCCCCACTGCTCCACCCCAGACCCACCACCCCCACTCCCCCGACCCACCACCCCCACTGCTCCACCCCAGACCCACCACTCCACCCCAGACCCACCACCCCCACCGCTCCACCCCAGACCCACCACCCCCACCGCTCCACCCCAGACCCACCACGCCCACCGCTCCACCCCAGACCCACCACCCCCACCGCTCCCCCCCAGACCACCACCGCTCCACCCCAGACCCACACCCCCACTCCCCCCGACCCACCACCGCTCCCCCCCAGACCCGGAGTCACCACCGCCACGCCACCACTCCCCCCCAGACCCGGAGTCACCACCGCCACGCCACCACTGCCCCCAGACATCACCGCCATACCACCACTCCCCCCGACCCACCACCCCCACCGCTCCCCCCCCGACCCACCACC